>SZWC01002053.1:30597-55029 GCA_023375785.1 Penium margaritaceum | reverse complement strand
ACGAAAGAAAAGTTCGAGATGCGGCATGGAGACCACGTACCGTACCACTCGCACAGCCGTGTGAAGAGCTCTCGCACGTGGAGCCTGCGAGAACTGAGCGAGGACGTTGACGGCAAACGCGATGTTGGGACGCGTGGTAGTGGCCAGGTACATCAGAGATCCGATAAGACGGAGGTACAAGGTCACGTCCACAGTCTCCCCCAGCTGTGTAGGGTCATCCACCTTTAAGGCATCCTGCCCATCAGGTGTGAGGGGTGTGGAAGCGGTGGGCACTGCACCAAGGAGATTGCTAAAGCGCTCCCCCACGACTCGTGCGTATCGGGCCTGATGCAGCAACAGTGTCCGATGTCTACGATCTCGCACGATCTCCATACCAAGAAACACCGATGCAGGACCGAGGTCCTTCATCCTGTAGGCGGTCTGCAGGATAGACTTGGCCTCCTTCACGGCCTCCAGGGACGGAGACGCAATCAGAAGGTCATCAACATAGACCAGGATGGCGGTGAACCGCTCAGGTGTCGGTAGGATGAAGAGTGAGGGGTCTGCCTCGCTCTGTACGTATCCTACGCGAGTGAAGGTGCCTGTGATCTCCCGGTTCCAACACCGTGGAGACTGCTTGAGGCCGTACAAGGACTTGCACAAGCGTCAGACCTTGTCACCGTCCTCAAAGCCTGGTGGCTGAGCCACGTAGATCTCCTCATCCAAAGAGCCATGGAGGAACGTGTTGTTCACATCCATCTGGTGTAGTTCCCAGTCATGCTGAGCCACTACACCGAACAGAGCTCGAGCTGAGGTCATGCGGCCGACAGGGGCAAAGGTGTCACTGAAATCAACTCCCTCAATCTGAGAGAACCCCTTGACAACCAAGCGGGCCTTGTAGCATTCCAGTGAGCCATCCGGCTTCACTTTCTTGCGAAAGACCCACTTGACCTGAATCGCCTTCCTCCCTGGGGGAAGGTCGACCAACTCGTAGACTCTGTGCTCTCGGATGGTGCGAAGCTCATCCTCGCAAGCAGCTCACCATGCCTTAGCATCCTGCGATGAGAAAGCCTCCCTCAATGTGCCCGGGTCAGGTGCCATAGAGTGGGAGCTCTGCGTGGCAAGTGCACACGCCTTAGTGGTAGGCCTGACGGCCACGAGATCAGCTGTTGCATCACAGGCGATATGGAACTCGCAAGTGACCAGGTCATGCCCTACAGGGCACGTTGGGTGTACCTCTGAAGGCTCAATGTGGACACTCAGGCCTAATGCCTTTGTGCCTGAATCACCGCTCGCGATGCTGCG
This sequence comes from Penium margaritaceum, assembly GCA_023375785.1. NCBI lineage: Eukaryota > Viridiplantae > Streptophyta > Zygnematophyceae > Desmidiales > Peniaceae > Penium > Penium margaritaceum. Next base: position 53,745 of record SZWC01002053.1, on the reverse strand, counting down.
AGAGGAACGCCGGGGTCCGGGACCCGACGCTCGCTGAGCTCTGGAATCCAGTGGTTGAAGGCAACCACCGGGCTCACGGGAGTAACCGGAGGTCGAGGGGCGCACCTCAGGCTCAGGAACAGGTACGACCACAGGGACAGGTACGACCACAGCTGGTGAGGGCTGAGGCAAGGCAGCCGGAGATGCCATGCGAGGAGATGCGTGTGTGGGGGACACAAAGCTCGGGATGACAGCGGGCAAGGCTGGCCCGGACACTGAGACAGGAGTGTGAGCCGACGTAGGGACAAGAGTGGGCTGGGCTGGGTCAGACGCCGGAGCAAGGGTGCCAGTAGATACAGGTGGTGATGCAGGAGGAGGCGTGAGAGCAGCGGTACCTGTGGGGTGTGAAACAGGCTGAACAGGCAGGATCTCTGGACCAATGGCAATGATAGCCGGATCATCAAGTGCTGGAGACGGACAGGGGACTCGAGCGGACACATCAGCCTGACAAGGAATGGTTGCTGGCGAAGAAGTCTCCCCCATCCGCCGAGGACCCTCACAGGAAGGGACATGAGTTGTAGAGAGGGCTGTGATCAAAGTCAGATCACGGTATGTGAGTGACTCAAAAAACAACGCGTCACGGGACTCAATGACACGACGGCAAGTGGGGTCCCAAAAGCGCCAGGCCTTTGACCGCGGGGAGATGCCGATTAAGGCACACAAGCGACCCCGAGGGGAGACCTTGGACCCCTGCTGGTCCTCGGTGTACCACACGGAGGCCAGGGAACCCCAGACGCGAGCGAGGCAAAGATCAGCACGGTGGCCAAACCAGAGCTCGTGCGGTGTAACATGATCCGGAAGCGGACCATGCGGGAGGTGGTTCCAGACCCAAGTCATGTAGGCGAAGTTCTCGAAGGCGAAGGATTCCGAGAGACCGCACTCAGACCGCATGGCACGGACCGCATCCTCCATGGTGCGGTTCCAGCGCTCAGATACATCGTTCTACTGTGGGGTAGCAGGAGCAGAGACCTGGTGAAAAATGCAGTGCTCAGCAAAGAAGGAGTCCATCTCACCAAGGAACTCGCCTCCGTGATCCGAGCGAAAGGTATGTAGCGTGTGGCGAGACTGACGCTCAGCCATCACGAGCCAAACTCGAACTGCAAGGGCGGCGTCGCTCTTCTGACGCAGACTATCGACCCACCGCATTCGGATGAAGTCATCAGTCAGCGTCAAAACATACCGTCCCCTCTCGGACAGGGACTCGACCGGGAGAGGACCAAGCAGGTCCGAGTGGACCAACTCAAGTGGCCTCAGCGCTCGGGAACGTGAATCAGGATAAGTGCACCGGTGCATCTTTCCCTGAGCGCAAAAAAGGCAGTCGATCTTGGGTGGCTTCTCGAAAGAAGCCACGTCAAGGCCAAGAGCGGGCTGTGTCCGTATGAGCTTCGACACAGTGTCGGAGCCCACATGACACACACGTTGGTGAAGCAACTTCTGGTGTTCTAGGGATAGAACACCAGTGACAAAAACACGACCAGAGGAAGGTGGAGAGCAAGGGGAGGATGGCCGAGCAATGGGATGCAAATCATCTATGACAGAAGCACGCAGGACAATGCTACGGGTGTCAAGAGTAGTCACCGTCGCTAAATCAGGAGTATGCTCAACGGAGAGACCCATCAGAGTGCAGGCACGCACAGACAGCAGACTGAGCTCAAGATCAGGCACAAACAGCACGTCAGAGAGATACAGGGGGCCAGAAGGACCATCAAAGCATACAAAACCGACACCGTGGACCGGTAAGGACTGATTAGAGCCTGTACGAACAGAACAGACAGTCGTGACAGGACCAAGTACCACAAAGTCACTACGACGACATGTCATGTGGTGGGTGGCACCGGAATCGATGATCCAAGTGCCTTCAGAGTCACGACTTGTGGACGTCACTGTACAACGAGCAATGGAACACTCGGCATCAGAGGGACGCTGAGCCGTCAGTGGGAAGGAACGACGTACATAACGAAGGTGAGACTCATGAATCCAGTCAGTGCAGTCAAGCCCAACATCATCACATGCGGACTATGCTCCACCACACGTGTCATCACAAGTCACGAGGACAGACGAACAAGCAGTCTGTGACCCACTCGGTGATGACAACACACTCGCACCTCCCTGAAAGCGAAGTGCCAGGAGATGACGAAGCTCGGCGATGGTGCAGTCACGTGGATCTGGATCACTGTTGCTCGCTAGTGAGGACGCAGGAGCAGCTGCAGTCGTGGTTGCCGCGCGTCCGGAGGAGTATGCGGGCGACGTGCCGGACGCAGTGCGAGCAGCATGGGCAGCCTCAAGTATGCGAGTGATGCGCCCCCAGTCAAGCGGCTGCTAGCACTCGGTGTAGCGATGGGCTCGACCACAGTTGTAGCAGTGCACGGAACGGCCACTTCTACCACTGGACGACGACTGCTGCTGACCGGATCCGCACTTCCTATTCTTCTTCTTCCCCTGGATAGCTGCTGCGACGCCCTGCGTCTGCATGGGTATAGATGGGGTCAAAGAGGAGGCGGAAGATGAGGTCGTGATGGAGGTAGATGAGGGTGACTGCAGGAGGGAAGATGGTGGTGAGGCGAGGACTGCTGCAGCGAGGGAAGTCTCCTGGTGTGCCACTGCTGCCTCGCGGGCCGATGTCACCTTGAGGAAAAGCTGATGGGCCCAAGGGAGCAGCTGTAAGGTGGCTGAGAAATGCTCGAGAGCAACGTCGCTGTACCGTGTGAAGATGTCGGTGTACTCCAGGCGAACTCCGAGCATGATCGTTCGAAATGCCCATAGCTGTGTGCCTCCTGAGGTCCCCAGACGCGTGTAAATACGCATGGCACATCACCAGTAATCCGCCGCAGGCTCCGCTGGTCCCTGACAGGGCGAGTGGAAAGCACGAATGTGTGACAAATACGTAGCGTACGTCTCTGCGGCCAATAGGGACAACGCCAGATCCCAGCCTCCAGGACGGTCTGCTCCGGTGCCTGTGCCAGCCTCGCCGAGGAAAGGGCGGAAGTCGACGACAGTCTCGCGTGGCATGGCGTAGAGAAGTCCTCCCATGGCCCGGGCTGCTGTCAGCACCTGTGTTGGATCTGTAGACTGGTATGGGCTGTGGTAGTAAGGCCACACTCCCTCGGAAGTGGCCCACACCTGAAAGAAGATCTCCCAGCAGTCAAATCCATCCTCGCTGATGTACCGTGGAGGTGGTGCCTCANATACCCGTCTGCAGCTGACGGAGGCGCTCCTGTAGGAGACGAATCTCCCGCTCCTGGGAGTCATCCTCGAAGCCTGGCATGAATGGCTCGTCATCAAGGAGGTCCGCAGGTGGTGGGGAAACCACACCAGGAGGTGAAGCAGGCGGAGCACCTGTCACGCGCACCTGAGCCGAGTGCTGGGTGGAGGCCGCAACGCTGGCAGCTCCCTCAGAAATCCGCGAAGGAGGCGTGGACTCAGCGCGCAGGAGCTCAGTCAACGTGCGGATCGCGTCAGTCCGCTCTCGCTGCAGACGACGCATCTCCTCCTGCTGGCTGCTCAGGTTCTCAATGGCCTGTGAGCGAGGGCTCAATACCCCTGAAGAAGAGGAGGGATCACCTGGTCCCTTGTTTTTGTCGTCGGGCAAACTCATGTCGCCGCTCACTATGGGATGACAGGTCAAGTTTGCCGGATTTCAATCTCGTCTGCGTTTCTCGGGGGGCTGAAACGCTGGCAACGTTTGACTCTCCGGGTGAAAACTTGGCTAAATGTAATGCTGACGTCAGCAATTGGTTGCTGACGTCAGCACGACCTGACGACGTCAGCAATCAACAGTGCTGACGTCAGCTCGTCCCCTTCTTTCTTTTCTTTTCTTGTCACGGTTCTGCCGCTGCGCGGTGGCGCGCGGCAGCTCCGCGGAAGTGCGCGGCAGCTTCCGCCCAGCTGTTGCTCCAGCTGTGCTGTCAGCTGCAGCAGCAGCTACGTAGCTGCGTGTGAAGCGGTGGCAGCAGCGGCTGTGCTGCTACTGCTGCTGTTGCACGCGGCGGCTGCTGCTGCGCACTGCAGCTGGTGGTGGCTGCCGCCGCCGCGCGCTGCTGCTGCTGCCACTGCTGCGCTGCTGCTGCCGCTGCGACTGCCACTGCTGCCGCCGCGACTGCCGCTGCTGCTGCTGTGCTGCTGCCGCTGCTGCGCTGCTGCTGTCGACGCTGCTGCTGCCGCTGCTGCTGCCACACTGCTGCGGCGGCCGTTGCTCCTACACTGTTGCTGTGCTGCTGCCGCCGCCGCCTCTGCTGCTGCTGCTCTGCTGCTGCGGCTATGGGGGGGGGGGGCGGCTGCACGCACCGCAGCCGCCACACACCTCTGCGTGGCTGTACACGCCGCTGCTGCGGCCTCAGTAGCTGCGATCTCACGTGGTGGGTGGAGTACGTTGACGGCGACCGGCCGTCTCCAACAAGTCCCAAAAGCTCTACTGTAGTGGTGACTCTCGCTGCTGCTGCTCTGCTGCGTCTCTGCTGCGCAGCTCAGTGAGAACTGTCTCGCTGCTCTGATACCATGAGAAAGTGCGTAGAAGCTTCCTAGCAACACAGCCGTTGACCGGGCGTCAGAGCCTGGTCAGACGGTGACGACAGTCACAGGTCGTACACACAACGGCAAGGGTTTGGCTAGGAGACACTAGGCAGTGTCAGAATGCTTCAATATAGCATATGTAGAGAGGGATGACAACTGATAGGTCCACGGCATAAATACTTGCCGCGGCGCACGGCGGGTGTTGCACGCGGCAGTCCAAGAGCTGTCCTAAAACCGGCCCAAAGCCACTGTTTTGGCCGTAATTCTGCGCACACATGTCAGAATCCTACTCCGTCTGAACCTAGACGTGCAGAATCAAAAGACGGACGCAGCGACTGGTCACATGCATGCATCCATCGATTGACAGCGAGTATACAATGCAAAAACATGCAAATGGGCCTCATGCCCAGTCTGCCGAAAGGCGCCTGCAAGACGTAGAAGGCACAGCAAGGAGTCCCGGTGACATCTGGAACAGTGGTCGGTCAGCTCCAGGCGGGTGGTCCGCCGCATGTCGTCGCGCCGGTGTCACCAGGGCCGCCTGCCTCAGGGATCTGCACGAGTATGGACACGGCCGAGTGGTCACAGTAAACTGTATAGGAATGGCACAAAGCACAACACTCTATCCACCCCTTGATTCATATGTACAGTCATCCATGTCCGTATCCACATCCATATCCATAGCCACGTTTATTTTTATATCATTTCCTCATCCCTCGGCATACCCGTGGTTTTATCAATGTTCACATGTTTTCAATCACATATCAACTTAGGAAATAAACTTGAATCCATATCTTCAAATGCATGTACGTGCCCACATGTATGCATGTTAATTTCAATTCACATGGTTTTATTGATTTTCAGAATTTTTTTTTCTTTCCACCTTCCTTTTCTTTCATGCATTTTCTTGTTCTTTATCTTTCCATGTCCTCTCCTTACAATTTCTTCATCCTTTGTCATTATTCTTGTTTATTTTTTCGATTTATTCCATTAAGAAGTTTTTTTATCTTGATTTCCTGTTTTATTGGTTTTTTTCCCGCCTTCCCCACCTCTCCCCATTCCCGTGTTTTTCCTTTGCTTCTTTCTTTTTCTTCGCACTTGCCTTGCCTTGCTTTTGGGGAAAAAATGAGCTCGAAGTTTCAACTCCGCTTACGGTATTTCTTTGCAAAGGCTTCGCTTACTTCCTCTTGAAGTTTCCTTTCGCAGGCATGCCGGCCGTCGGCCATCTGTGGCGATGGCCGGCGGATTCTCCCTCAACCGTCTCCGGCGAGGGTCGACGGGGTAGTCCCGGTGGCCGGTAGATGAGGGGTGCGGATTGTTCAACCCCGCGCGACCGGCCAGCTCGGGGCTGTCCCGTTGGGACGCCCGGACCCCTCCCGTGGGTTTCGATAACGAAAGTCGACCTCTCTCTGATCGGCCATCCCCTCTTCCCTTCTCCCGATCCCGCCACCACGGCCGAATTTGTCGTTTTCTCGAATCCTGTCTGCGCACCGTACCACAGGCGTCTGCATGCTCTGGCAACAACGAGAACGGCGTGTGGCAACCTGGACGACGGCTGGCATCCAGGTCAACTGCCGGGGGGAATCAGGAATCCCTTTGAAAGCCCTACTGCTGAAGACCGAAAACGTCTACCATCCATCTCATTGGATCGGACCGTCGTGAACAAAACTCGTCGTCCGATGGCTTTTTCTGTCACGTATGGCCGTGTGTCAACGTCCATTCCCCGTGTACGGGTGAGGCTGGTTGCGGTCGAAATGGAGGTTTTGGTTGGATTTCCCAACTCGCGGCTGCTTGGCTTGTTTGGGTGGTCGAAACATCGATTTTTAACGATTTTCGTCAGCATTTCCTCCAAAATCATGCCGGTTGCCAATGTCGAAGCTGTTTGTACATGAGACATGCGCGCATCCAAACATGTGCCTCGGTGGACGGGATCCTATGTGTCGTCGGATCCGTTCCATCGTGGCCGGATCGGTGAAGTCCTCTATGGGGGTAGCAAACGGGAAAAAGAATCGTACGGGAGGTGCTAATGTTCGCGAACTCGATGGGGGTAGTTGGAACAGGCTTTGAGGACGCAAAGCTGGTCTCCAAGAACAGCGAGTAACTCCCCCCATTCGAGTTTTCGTGAGAGAAACTATACACAACGACAAGACAGACCAGTGACAGCCGCAACGTCCTGACCGCCGACAAAAAGACAAAAAAAGTTGTGGGCGATCCTCACGAGCGATTCGACTCGCAACTTCTTTTTCTTAATTGTTCAGTCACGAAACATGTTTATAATCAGTAGCAGCGATCTCCGAGCACTAGTTCATCCTTTTATATACGACGATGCACATATCTCTAATTTATTGTCAAACCACTAGAAGAGATCTTTCTTCACAGGATAATATTTCGAGGGTTATCCTAGTTCTATCGTGTACTCCGGAAACATTTCATCCGCAAACTTAAGCCCAATCTAGGTCGATTCAATACAAATAATTAGATCAGAAACATGAAAAATTTGGAGAGTTTCATTGAATGTTTATAATACGTCACATCTAATAAAAAAGACTTATCTCCATTTCATTCCATGAACCAAATCCTCATCTACATTATTTTGTAAGCATAGGGATTTTTTAACAAATATAAAATTATTATCTGAACAATTCAAAACAAAAGAAGGATATTCATTATGGAAATCAATGTAATAATCAATACAAAAAAACAAAAATTATGACTTCATGAAGAGGAAACATTAATGAATAAAACATTTCATACTTTAAAAACTATTTTTTTATTCCAGGTAGTACATCCAAATACTATATACACAAATTATACTTATTGAAAAATAAACTCAAGAGACTATCTTCATTATTATTTTAAGGATAAGAGTTTTTTGATAAATGATAGAAAAAATTGAGGGTATAAGCGTCGATTTAATATAAAATTGAAATAAATTAGTGAAATTGAGGAATAATTTAATCCTTCAATAAATTTTTTCTCATGACAAAAACTTTTTTATAATGTTAAAATATTTTTTGAATGATTTTTATTAATGGTAAAATATGATGCAAGAATCACTTTCTTATTGAATAGTTAACAATTCATAACAATCTAGAAATGCTGATGATAAATTATTTTTATCAATTTTATGGGCTTATTTTTCCCGTACAAAATGCTATCACATCGATTTTTCAATATATGGAAGCTTTCAAAACCAATAAATGTTGGAAAAAATCATTGCAATATTTTTTTCAAAACATATCTGCATAAGGTGGACATAAAATTCATTTCCCAATTTTATAAATGCTTTAAACATTAAAACTTTTCATGAACAAAAGTATTCATGTGAAATCCTTCATTGGGTGAAACAGCACAATTTCAAGCCCAAAACTGATTTTTCATGCCTTCATTAATGCAAATTCTGTAGCACAAAGGATGTTTTCGGACATCAAAACCGAAAGAATTCCGATTTGACTCATTTTAAATAGAACCATCCCCTATTTTCCCATTATTTTCACTTTTCACATGAATTAGTGCGTTAATTGTTTTGAAAAATGTATTGGAAATACAAATGAAATCAGTGAAAACACTTATCCCATTGCTTCATATTTAAATTTTGAATAAGTTTTAAAATATGTATTCTTGATATAGTATTTTACGTGGAGTTTATTGTATTTAAGTGATGCATGGGTTTGCTAATGCCCACAAATTCATTTTCGTTTTTATTTTTGTTTTTCAAAGGTGTAGTAGATCTGTTTGAGTGTGAATTTGGGAACCTTACATTTGATTCCCACTGATGTGTGTCTGGTTCAAAACNTTATTTTCACTTTTCACATGAATTAGTGCGTTAATTGTTTTGAAAAATGTATTGGAAATACAAATGAAATCAGTGAAAACACTTATCCCATTGCTTCATATTTAAATTTTGAATAAGTTTTAAAATATGTATTCTTGATATAGTATTTTACGTGGAGTTTATTGTATTTAAGTGATGCATGGGTTTGCTAATGCCCACAAATTCATTTTCGTTTTTATTTTTGTTTTTCAAAGGTGTAGTAGATCTGTTTGAGTGTGAATTTGGGAACCTTACATTTGATTCCCACTGATGTGTGTCTGGTTCAAAACATAGATTCATGTACCCTTTACCCATTCCATTTTGTGACCACAGGTACAAACAAGGGGCAAGAAAAAGAAAAAGAGGAGGGTACCAATCTCTGACTATTGGCTCTTGAGGATTATCTCCTCTTTTTCTGCTCATTTTTTCTCTAGCCATTTTTTCCTCTTGGGCTCCACGTCCTTAAGTCGTGTGATGAGTGGTGTTGTCGTTTTTGTCTCCGTTTTTTCGGCCAACGCATGCCAAGACTTCTCCTCTGCACTAACCCGATGGGCTGGGTTAGCGGCAGTGATTTCACCAAGTTCTAACTACCCTCATCAAGTTTCCAAACATTAGCATCCCCCGTATGATTGTTTTCCCCGTTTGCCACCACCATCAAGGACTTTGCTGTGGCCAAATCGTGGGGGGAGACATCTTCATGGGACTTCCCATGCCTAGAGCATGGCCAAAGAATGGCCATGCTCTGCATAGACAGTCAAACCAACTCCACCAACCGAAGCAAGGTCTTAGTTGAACTGCGGAATGGATGCAAGTGGGAATGGGTGCGCGACGTTTCACCGACTTCATCCACCCACAAAATTCAGGAAACACTGTGTCCTCCACGCCCTACATAGGGCTAGGCAAGTGGATAGGTCATGGACACGGGTAAGTCAAGTCAATGGTTTCACCCATATCCACTCGTACTCATGTATTCCAACCAATGATGGGAAGTTGGCAGTCCCCGCCAAATCGCGAAAGAAATGCATGCAATGAGAAATGAATGCGGCAGCAAACCTTGGTTGCCAATTGTATGTTCATCTAGCAACAATGTTAACAAAATAAAAGAAACTCGCAAAAACCACCCAACCACTAAACTCAACCGAGCTCAAGGAGGAACTCGCGTAGTAGCATCTGATTTGGTCAGAATTGTATGTTGAGTTCGTTCAACCCACGATTCCAACTACAACCATCCTCACCCATAACAACACTAGTATTCCATCAAAATAGTTTGAGATCATAATTTTTTTAAAGTTATCGGCCTCTAAATACCTGATAACGTGTAAACTTTCAACTTTAAAGAGGCCGAAACATACATTCTCACTGCGTTTGGCAATCCCTTCCAACACAGGGAAGGGTATATTGCGGCCACAGCTAGAAACACCCCACTGAGCTCATTGATTTTGATTTTGATGCACACAGAAGCAACATTGCACCTTCCTTGAAAATCTTGCCTAAGTCACGCTTGAAGCCTTTTAAAAGTAGAAACGCCCCCACCTATAGCTTCGCATACCCAAGCGGATTGAGTGTCATCATTCAACCCACACAAGCCCGAACTTTCCGAGGGGTCCCCCCCATTGCGCATAAATCTAATGCATACCAGGCATAGCGCACGGGTGCATGTGCCCACATAAGCCCTAATTGCGTGAGGCGCTCTTCCAACTGAAGCCGTCGCCTACCCTGTTTGAAGTCAGCGGGTATCTCCTCAAGCGACCATTATCCTTGGTGGACAATGCACCTAAGACATGGACATGGCCGTTGTTGGGTTAGCCAAGGAAGACATTATGGAGTAGATTGTCATATTTGCCCTCTTCTTATGCATCTACGTTGCCTTGCCATACCTCAAGCAAACTTATGTGACACGCCCCCTCACCGGCCATGACTTCACATATGAGCTTCTAAGCAAGGAAGCAAATGCAGTGCGTATGTAGGAGGTATTGGGGGTCGACCCCAAGGCTGGCGGCTTGATTCCCTGGTGGGCATAAAATGCATGGCAGGGGTCACATTAACGCTCCATGTTTCTGTGGTAGTATTTATTGCCATGTTTTTTGCACACATGGTAGGGGAAAGGGACAGAGGCGAGAGATCAAAATGTTCCAACACTCAAAAGAGACCACTAGTCGTCATTTTGAGCGTATCATGGCCAATCTCTTGACTCTTGGACCAGCCTTCATTACACAGCATGATCCGAACACCATCCCCTCCTACGTGGCCCTTAGTGCGAGGTACATGCCTTAGCTTAAAAACTACATCATTGTAGTTGATGGCACCCACGTTCGTGCATGGGTACCTTTATAGGACCAATCACCTTAATGGAACCAAAAGGGGCAAAAGAGCCAAAACTTCTTCATCGTTGTCAACTTTGACACAACCATTGCATGGGTGAAGGCCGGTTGGGAGGGGAGTGCACATGACGCGTGAGTGTTTAGAAGTGCAACATAGAGTGACTTTGTTCCACCACGCATTTGTTATTACTTGGTTGATGCTGGATATCCTTTGTACACTAAGCGATTGATACCATATCATGGTGTTTGGTAACACCGAGAAGAGGAGGAACCAAGAGGGGAATAGGCACTACCGCAAACTACACAAGAGCTATTGAACTTGTCCCACTACAGTCTACAAATGAATGTGGACCATGTGATTAGGTAGCTCAAGTTCAAGTCGAGCATCCATAATGACGTGTAGTGATATGCCATAGCTGCGTAGGTGGACATCGTCATTACCTCTTACATTCTTCAAAAATTTGTCCTTAAGTTTGGTAATGAGAACCGTCGGGACAACAAGGAATACGTGCTGAACATTGCAAAAGTAAGAGCATGAGAACCGGGTCAGGACGATGCATTCAACGATGAGGATGCCCCTCCCAAAGCACGTGTAGTGCGCCATGCAATTTCTAGGGAGAGATGGTTAGCGTACAACACAGAGAGGTTGTTACTCCAAGCCCCCCAGTATGGTAGGCTGTACTGTGATAATTATGCACATGTAAATTGATTTAATGCTATTTATCTTGAACTCAGCCTCATTCATGCAACATAACTGATGAATGCTATGTTACAAATGGGCTTTTACTTGAAACTAGAAACCATTGTGCATATTCCATTTGCCCATCTAGTAGGCAATGCACCATTGCACACACAATAGTCTGAATCACTAGAAGAAGCGTTCAAGTATGCAATGTTTAGAAATATTAGGCAAAGATGTTTCACATCATCGTTTATGAAGTGACTTAAGTAGTTACAATAAACTTCTTGTAGCATAGCTACGGCCATAAGATGCACATAGTTGGCTAGTTTGTGTTGCGTTCTTACAGATTACGCATGTTGATAGGTCTCTTATTAGCACAAGAAGGAAACACAAAACGAATTTAGGAAGAAGGCAAAGACATGGCTCTATTGTCACATGAAGACCACTATCCTCATTGCACCAACAACCGCAAAATTTGCACATTAAAGTCAAGCATAAAAATGAAAACCAATGAGTATTTTACATGATTATTATTGGAATGAAGCAATAACTACGCTGGATTTATGATACAGACTGGTGTAGTCAATTCTTGAATCAGAGGTTCTTACAAGAAATTGTAGATTTTTTTGTGACTTGTCGAGAAAATTCCTCTTGTGAATTTTCGACTGTATAGGCCAGTTGATTACTGGAATAATCTCGCAAGTGTTGTGGTCATGGCTGGGGAGTGTATATAACTCCGTTGGAAAGTCCAAGAGAGGAATGACCACCTTGGTTTTCTCACCTATGTTGGACAACTCAACAACTGCCTTAGATGAGGCAGGTTGGAGTATGCAACCCTACGAAGTGTGCACATGACATAGTACAGGGAGCACCGAGGTCTTCTGAGCCAGTACACGACCTCGTCAATGAATTACTACATCATCAACGCGTCGTCCAATGGTGGACGACACTTTACTACATCAACGGGGGGGTGCCGTTGAGACTACTACCTACAAGGAAGCAGAAGAAGCAGACTGCCCCAAGGCGTAGTACTATAAAAGGAGGGGCTATTAGCCATCACATTTGAATCTCAACATTCTAGAGCATCTGAGTGTCAGCTACCATTAGCAAATTCAGCCTTCTAACTTTGCACCAAGTTCCAAATCCTGCTAGAGTTCTCCTCTGTCGACCCAGTGAGCTTGGCAACATTGCCAGCTTGGCTAGGAGGGACCCTGACTTCCTAAAGGCCTGTCTACCTGCAAGACACGCCAAGACTCTTCTCCAGGGCTCGACGCCCGGCAAGACGTTGCTCCCAGCTTTGGCCAGGAACACAGTCAGAGCTTTGTGCTGTACATATGCTGTTGTGAGACTAGTACATAATGCTACTCTACATGTACTTCTGTATTTTCATAAGACAATCAAAATCTCACCAAAAAAAAAAGCTTCCGCACTTTCTTTTTTGTTACAACATCTACATGTCTAGCTAAGCACATCAGGGTCTTGTCATGTCTGCAAGGCCTAATCAGCCTTTGTTGTGAGCGTGAAGAATCCCAACATGGTATCAGAGCAAGGTCGTGCTTTCTACTAGCATAGCCCCAGTAGCAGCATAGTAGGAATAGTAGTAGGTTGAGACGATCTCAGCGCTTCTGTACAAGTAAGCGATAGCACGTTGGGTTATTGCATTCGCTTTGCAGTTCAACGTGCATATTGCACAACCATAGAAGTTCCAATGAGTGGTTTGGAACCTGAAAACCAAGGGGGAGGTCCTCAACCCCTTGACAATCAAGGGGGAGGTTCCCCCCCCCTTGACAATCAATCAATTTTGCATGGTTTACGCATGGTTCAAGAGCGGGGACGCCATGTCGTAGATCACGCACAACGACAAGTAGCAAAAGCACAACACTTGGCTGAGGAAGTGCAACGGATGGCGCAGTAGGAAGCATTGGCGCGTCAAGCTGTGGAGAAGGAACGAGAGGCATTGAGGCAGCAGCTTGGAGCCCAAGAGCTCCTTTGACAGCAAGAGCAGCTCACACATGCGGCTCAAGAGTCACACATGCAACAGTTGTAACAGTCGCATGCAGCGTTAGTAGTTCAGAATGCACATTTGAACAGCAGCTAGCTCAGTCTCAACTGTAGCAACAGCAGATGCATGAACACATGGTGCAACAACAGTAGCAACAACAACTGTAACAACAAGTGCAGATGTAGTGGCAACAGTAGTCACAATCATCTTTTGCCCATCGCTCTCAAGCAAATCCTCCACCCATCTTTCATCCTGCTATCTCCTAGCAGGTACAACCTGGAGCAGCTGCAAACGGAGGTGTGCAGCAGCAGTTCTTGGCACATTCTCAAGGGATGCCAGGGGTGCCACCATTGGCATCACACCAACAGGCTCAACCGGCTCCTATGCCACAAGCTTACAGGACTCAGCTTGTAGCACTTGCAGGAATGACTCAAGGTCAGGTGTTCCCAGCTATACCCATGCACCAAAATCGTGTTCTTATCCAAACATTGGCAAGACAAAGAATTCCATTTCAAAATATGGAGATTACAGTACCTGCTGTAGCGGCATCCTTGCAACTGAACAAGATGAAGGGCGACAATTTCAACGGAGAGAACTTTCCACACTGGGCGTACAAGTTCAAACAGGTGGCTCAGATCCACTGCCTATGGGAATTCTACAACAGGCATTACTCGCCGCCACCATTGGGTTCATCATCACAAGCGGTTGCAGCGTTCGACTAATTCACCAAGGCTGTGTACATGGCGCTAGATAACCAATTCACTCCGCGCATCCAACAAGCAATCATGATGTTTGAGGGATCAGCAAAACTTGCTCAACATGCTTGGTCTTACCTGCTTAAGACCTACATGGCTGGAGACTCAACCTTCAAGTCTCACCTTCTAACAAAGCTATCGCACATCAACCTCAGCAACTTCAGCAACATTGAAGAGTACATCAACAAAACAAAGTCCCTACGTGATCAGCTCGTAGTAACGGATGCTCCAATCTCGGAGCTTGTATTCGTAACCTTCCTTCTTAGTGGGTGAACAGGAGACTGGGAGAATGTAAGGCATATGCTAAAGTTCAAGCAAGATTCTGAGTTGATAGAGGCATACGTGTGCAAGACATTGCTCACAGAATATCGCGACCGCAAGCTTGCAAAGGAGAGGGCCGGGCTTCTTTCTAACGCACCTTTTTCTGTAGCAAGTACGGCCCCCGTCAACGCAGCTCATCCATCATAGAAGAGCCAACCCATGATAAACACAGCATCTTCCCAAGTCACTGCCCGGCCTAGTCCAAACGCCAACAACCGCAACACTTGTGGCCAACACACAGGATCACGACCTGCAATTGAATGTCACTACTGTAAGAAGATTGGCCACAAGAAGATAGACTACAGAAAGCAGATTGCAAATGAGGCACTGTCAAAGAAGCAAAAAGGCTATCAAGGCAAAAAGCCAAGAGCCAAAGGGAAGGAGAAGAAGGATGGTGACAAGGCAAAGGAGACTCAGGAGTCAGTGAAGAAAGGCAAAAACGGAGGCAAGAAGGAGTTTGATAACTCAGCTTCCGTGTTCCAACTCTTGGATGTACAAAGCAATGGCCTCCTTCACTCATCGTATGTGTGGTACCTCGACAGTGGATGCACATCACACATCACATTTGATAGGTCCTGTCTCTAGGACCTCCAGCCTAGTACAAAAGGCTTTATGATAGTTGCCAACAACAAGTAAGTCCCAGTGTTGGGAAAAGGCAGAGTGGTAGTGACAGGCTACAACGGAGCTCAGGTGAAATTTGGAGATGTTCTCTACATCCCTGAGATTGCTGTCAACCTACAATCACTTGGGCAGCTGATGAAGAGGGGAGCTCACATTGTGAGCAACGGCAACAACATCACCCTACGGAACAATGAAGGGGAAGTGTTCGCTGAGGGCCGTCTTCTGCCATGCGGCATGATCGGACTCGACTTCAGTCCTCCCCCAACAGTAGCCCAGAAGTCTCCCTTTGCTGTTGTAAGTTTACACCAATCTTCCGGTGCAGACATCAGCGTGTGGCACAAGAGATTAGGCCACATTAGCTACCAGTAAGTCAAGACCATGAAGAAGCAGCAACATGATCATGGACTCAACATCAAGGACAATGACAGCAAGAGGAATTCTGATCCCTACGAAGACTGCATGAAGGCAAAACTGCCACGACAAGTATTTCCGCCCGCGAGCAAGTGTGACATTTCGGACAAGCTCAAGTTGGTCCACACGGACATCTGCCGACCACTACCAGCAACAACGATGAATTCAGGTCACCGATACTTTCTTCTCTTTGTCGATGATGGAACCCAATTCACTTGGTGCTACGCTCTGAAGACAAGAGACGAAGCACCGACCTACTTCTTCAAGTGGCTCGCTATGGTGGAGAGGCAGAGCAATAGGAAGCTTCAAGTATTACGCTCTGACAACACTCAAGAGTTCACAAGCCCCGACTTCATGTCTCGTTTAGAGCTGTAGTCTCATGGTCAAGCAAGAGGTAGAACATTATCACACTCAGCTCTGCCGAAGCAGAGTACGTCGCAGGAACATCAGCGACACAAGAGGTGACCTATCTACAGAACCTCCTTGACGACATCAGATTTGGGCAAGTGAAGCCTAGTGAAATCTATGTCGACAACAAATCTGCAATTACCCTGGAAAACTCCACCAAATTCCAAAGACACACGAAACACATCGACATACGCGGTCACTGGATCCGGTCAAAAGTCGTTAACAGCACTGTGCGGCTCGTGCATGTGCCTGCTTTGGAGCAAGCAGCGGACTTCCTAACCAAGAAAGTTCCAAAAGACATTTTCAATCAGTGCACTATTCAATGCAAACTCACCTCAAACACACTCTCGCAGCACCGTCCAACCAGAACGAGCTCTCCGGCATGCGTAAGTCAAAGATTCACACCCTCACCATGGCGGTGTAACCCAGTGTCCACCTACTCAGGTGCTTCACAGTGTATGGAGCATGCAAAGTACCACGTGCACTTGACAAGGGGAGAGAGCAAAAGGAGCCTGTCTTCACCAAAACTCCAGCTCCTCAAGTCAACTGTATGCCATCTCCTCAATTCCCAAAATCATTGGCGATTCACGACGTTTGTGATGCTTTGATTTCATCGACTTCGACGGTATTGAAACTAGAAGCTCATGGCTCTTTGCCTACTAAGGAGCAGCTGAATGCAACAGAAACTCACCATCAACAGCTTCAACATCGGCGGCAGCAGCAAGAAGCAGCAGCGGGAATGTTTCTGGTGAAAACTTCGTCGTAGCAAGTTTCATCGCAGCAAATTTTTCAAAAATCTGCTAACCACTCTGCTGCCGTGGCTGGACGTTGCTCAAGGCGACAACGTCAGCAAGTCGTCGTGGCTACATCGCGCGACGAAAACGCGATGCTGACGCCTAGCGGCAGCATCGGAACACGAGCTTTTGCTCGCGACCCACGCTCGCTCCCTCCCTTGAGCTGCATCTCGCTGAAGCGAGTGAGAGAAGTGGGGAGAGACGACCCCGCAATGTTCCAATCCGGAAGCCGCGAGGTCATGGCCTCCAGAAGCGCGGCAAAAACAAAAAAGAAAATAGAAAAAGCGAAAAAGACAAACAACACAAAAGAGGCTTGCGTAGCAAAGCAAAACGGCGGAGGGGGTGCGGGGACGGCGGTAGCTCACCTCGCAATGTCGAGCTCTTGGCCACCAAAAGCTGTGAACGTAGCCATTGACTGCGAGCTCATTGTCGCCGCAACCTGTGGAGACGGTCAGGTTCGAAGCCGTGGAGCAGGACGCGCGAGGGAGCGAGAGCGAAGTGGCAGAAAGCACAGTCGGGCATCTCCACTCGGAACACTGCCTACGACGAGCAACACGCCTCTCGCGAGTCTAAGGCCGGCTGCCGTAACCATGTCCACCACTACACGACCAACCGGCAGAGAAAGAGAACGAGGGGGCAGCTGTCGGCGGAAATTCAAGCCGAAAACGTGATTTTGTGAATAATTACGGCGAGGAACATCTGCGCAACGATGAGGGGGTTAAGTGGAGCAGCGTTCTCTCTCTAGAAGCTGCACTCCCAAGTAAACACTCGCCCTCTGAGGAGCAGACAGGGGCAGACGGTCATCACCAAATGACTAAGGGAGAGCGACCAACGGCAAAATCGGCCTCAACTTGTAATTGTGCACCCAAAAACAACAGGATCAACAACTCGAGTGCAAAACTGCCTTTTTTTGCTCCACCTCCAAGTCAGGACTGGGTCAGAAATTATTTTTTGGCAACCTGTCCCATCTTGCCAAGTCGACTGCGACCTTTCCAAGAGAGGATTCCTCACCTGCGACCTTTCCAAGACAGGATTCCTCACCTCCGACCTTTCCAAGACAGGATTCCTCACCTGCGACCTTCCCAAGATAGGATGACCACTATTCCTCTCCTATCACAAGTGGAACTTTCACAAGCCAAAGTCAACATCAAGGAGGTGTCAGAAGTTGACAATCTCCATGAGAAAGTGAGAAGTGTGGTACTCGCCGTTGTTCTATGCCTCCCCAATTTTTCAGGATCACAGTTGGAGCCCGGAGAAGAGCCCAAGGAGACCCTAACTACATTCTACGAGCAACCGAAAGCTGAGATCGAAGTTGGACAGATTTTCTTCCGCCCGATAAACTACCCAAACTTCATCTCTTAGACTCGAGCTTTTGACGATGACGCGGATATCCCTCTCATTGAACCAGCTCTGATGGCTACCAAAGAAATCATTGAATTCTTCACCTCTGAGTGAAATCGAGAAGGAGCCCGTCATCACCAGCACACTTATGGAGGGAAAGTGTTGGAATGAAGCGATAACTGCGCTGGATTCATGCTACAGATTGGCACAGTCAATTCTTGAATTGGAGGTTCTTCCAAGAAGTTGCAGATTTTTTTGTGAGTTGTCGGGACAATTCCTCTTGTGAATTTTCCATTGTACAGGCCAGTTGATTACTGGAATAATCTCGCAAGTGTTGTGGTCATGACTGGGGAGTGTATATAACTCCATTAGAAAGTCCAAGAGAGGAATGACCACCTCGGTTTTCTCACCTACGTTGGACAACTCAACAACTGCCTCGGATGAGGCAAGTTTGAGTATGCAACCCAACAAAGTGTGCGCATGACATAGTACAAGCAGCACTGAGGTCTTTTGAGCCAGTACACGACCTCATCAATGAGTTACTACATCATCAACGCATCGTCCAATGCTGGACGACGCTTTAGTACATCAGCGAGGTGCTGCCGTTGAGACTACTTCCTACAAGGAAGTAGAAGGGAGCAGACTCCCCCAAGGCGTAGTAGTATAAAAGGAGGGGCTATTAGCCATCACATTTGAATCTCAACATCCTGGAGCATCTGAGTGTCAGCTACCATTAGCAAAGTCAGCCTTCTGACTTTGCATCCAGTTCCAAATCCTACTAGAGTTCTCCTCTGTCGACCCAGTGAGCTTGGCAACACTGCCAGCTTGGCTAGGAGGGACCCTGACTTCCTGAAGGCATGTCTACCTGCTAGACATGCCAAGACTCTTGTCCAGGGCTCGACGCCTGGCAAGACGTTGCGCCCAACTTGGCCCAGGAACACAGTCAGAGCTTTGTGCTGTACATATGCTACTGTGAGACTAGTACATAGTGCTACTCTACATGTACTTTTGTATTTTCATAATACAATCAAAATCTCACAAAAAAAAAAGAGCTTCCGGACTTTCTTTTTTAGAGCATGTACATGTCTAGCTAAGCACATCACGGTCCTGTCACGTCAGCAAGGCCTACTGAGTCTTTGTTTTGAGCGTGAAGAATCCCAAGAAACATGAGTAATGACAAACAAGAAATGGAACATGCGGACCCAAACTACGACCAATAGAGAACGCATGCAAGCAAGAGCAAGTGCTTAGAATGGGCTGAATGAGAGGGAGAGGAGAGTAGGTATGAACAAACCNTCCGGACTTTCTTTTTTAGAGCATGTACATGTCTAGCTAAGCACATCACGGTCCTGTCACGTCAGCAAGGCCTACTGAGTCTTTGTTTTGAGCGTGAAGAATCCCAAGAAACATGAGTAATGACAAACAAGAAATGGAACATGCGGACCCAAACTACGACCAATAGAGAACGCATGCAAGCAAGAGCAAGTGCTTAGAATGGGCTGAATGAGAGGGAGAGGAGAGTAGGTATGAACAAACCTAAGTCCACCCAATGCTTGAAGGTGACCATATCAGTCCTGCACAACAGTTTCACTATTCTGAGAGTGCGGATAAGCTGCTTGCGAATGGCGGCCTTCTTTGATGGTGGAATGTCGAGGACCTTTGCCACTATTGTAAATGCCATCTCTTGCCATTTTGGCTGGTCTCTACCATGAATACTCACCACATTTTCTGCAGGTGCCAACACAGGTTGTGCAAGGCTCTATCTTACGCTTACTCCCCCACGACTACAGCCTACACAAAAGGCAAACACCCCCTCTAGTTCCCTTTACACCCTTATAGCTCTACCTCCCTCTCTAGCCTCCTGTCCCACCCATGTGCCTCATCCTCCCACTCCCTGATCTGCCTCTCCCACTCTCGCACCATTGCAAACACCTCCTCCATTTTCATCCATTCCTCCATCCATTCCCCCACTAGCAGCCTTACCTTCTCGAGCCCCTGCATTGCCAGCTCCAGCCTGTCCCTCACTTGTTCCCCCTCCACCTCCTCCCTCAACTCCTCCCTAACACCTTTTGTCGACCATGAATGCCTGATGTAGCATAAACGCCCACACCTCCGGGAGGTGCATGGCGATGCCCGCATACTACTCCCTGATCCGGATCCACTGCAATTGCAAAGCCTCCTTGTCCACAATGCCGTACTACATTCACTCCTTAACCCTCTCTCCCATCCCCCCATCATTTGCAAACTCTAAACGTATCATGGCTCAGATGCGTGCTACGTCTACGGTAACCTTCTACTTGTGAAATGCGCAGATAATGGCGTTAACTACTTTGATCGAGTTCGCCACATACATGCCACAATGGCGCAAGCGTAGTCTCCGTTTACGAAAGGCACAATCTTAAGCGGATGCAGGTCTTTTGCCTCAGGCCCCTCGTTCAAGTCCTTGATGTGGGTAGTGTCCCTTCCCTAAGGAACAAGAGGTCATCATCTTCATCCTCCCCCTGATTGAAATCCGCCCCTCCCTCTTAAACCACATCCTCCATCCCGTGCCATTCACCAAAAGAGCAAGTTTAAGCAAATAAAACCGGTTTGGTACGGCTAACATAGGTAGAGGACATGAGGCTGCCACGCTGCACAACCTATGCTACCATTGTGGTGGGTGGTTTCTAGCACGCAAGAGTTTCGTTGCACCACGTCTAGTGGTTGCTTCATGTTGCCACACCTCATAACATGCCCTTAACCTCTAGAACCTATGGTTAGAGAATGCTAGGTGTTCAAAAATAGATGCAATGCGGAACGCGTTCGAGTAAGCTTTGTCCAACACCGACCGTTCGTCACTCCAATCTTCTCCACTAAGGTTTGCACATTTAATGAATGAGCGGAAACCGGCCTTAAGGCTATGCACCTTAATTGGAACTTATTGGCTAGTGTAGACGTGTTCAAGCGGTTGCATGCCATTGGCCTCCTATTCTCGCACAAGCAAGAGGTTGAAGACCTTGGTGATGTTGTCATAAAGGGCTTTGCTCCATGTCAGTAGTTGTCATTTTGTTTTCGTGTATTCCTGCACGCACATCAACATGAAATTTGTGTCAAAAGGGTCCAACAAGGGGCAGGTGTTTCTCCACGTCTTCTTGCTAGCTGCCGACCGAAACCTACAACCGTTGTTGTGATCCTTGCGTAACACCCCCTTGGATGCTTTGTACTAGTGCTAAAGTACCATTTGTGCTGGCATTATGACGAACACCCTTGAGCGCACGGGCCTGATATGTTTGCAAACACTTTGCCTTAACCTTTGCCATTTGAAGGGGGGAGCAATATCCATTGCTTGGCGGATAACTTTATGCAATGGGCCCGTAACCTTCTGCGACCTATGCAACTTGCAAAAGAGGTGGAGTGCCAACGACCGACAAGGTGGATGGAGTTTTCGGAGCGGATGGCGCGGTGTATCCGGCAGTGGAAATGCACTACATGATAGGCGCTCTAGAGATAAGGCCGGAGCTGTAGATCATGGGTTGTTGAATGGACGACGGACCACGTTTGCATTGGGCACCATGGTGGGGGAGGGGGGGTAGGTGGGACTGTCCACAGCGAGAATTGACTGCGATGACTATAACTTATGTAACATGTATGAAACAAAACTACCATGAAGCACTAGGCTGTCACTTGGATACATTACTAGAAAGTAGATGTATGCCTAAAGGAAGCAGAAGAATGTCTGAAATGTTTTGCAAAAAATGTGGATTTTTTTTTTCAATCGTATGTAGCGGTCGCAAAGGTTACAAAATATTGCCAATATGAGAGGTCGCATTTCCTTGCCCGCCGTGACGGTTAACTTGCATCATATGAATAATGTTTCTTAGTGGATGAGCGTTTTGGGAAGTTTCCAAGCGCGACTTGGATATCAACCTAAGAAAGTATCTCCATGTCTCCTTCATTGGATTACGTTCACAAGAGAGTTAACAAGGCTCTCTTAAGGAACAAACATAAGCCCACGCTCACACATTCGATGGTCCCTCTTTAGACATTTCATCAGTGTGAAAAAGACTTTATTCATCTCACCAAGGCTAAAATGAAACATGATAAACATGCGCACAAAACAATGAAAGCAAGAATTCACCCAATTACTGATCAACTGTATAGGCACCACAATTACACAATAAAACTTGAGTGAATCACAATGGTATTATGGTTTCTATCAATCCCATGGCTATAAGCCATTGTATTTCTAGGCAACAAAGACATTCACGGGTTTACCAAGTGCGACTAGAAGAAAAAATGCACATTAAATCATGGAAAAATTGATTGGGTCACACAACACTTAGTCGCATTGACAATCCCTTGAGAAACCACCAAATAACCATATAATCAACGTTTGCATACAGAAAGAAGTTAATGACGCAAGCATCCGATTAAAAAACATTGGAGGGGTTGACATTTTGCATCATCAATGAGTCAAATCTTGCTCGTTAGAACGTGTACAATATTTCCATAGGGCCCTCTTTCGAACAAAGGAAACCAGCAATAATTCTTCATATGGTAAGATAAATAACCAAAAGAGGTGAATAACTCAACTTCAACTATATGTCCAAGTTTATGATTAAGTTGATATGTATGGATATTTGTATGTAGACTTGTCTGTGCATGTGTACATGTGTTCATGTATTGTTACGTGCATCTATATTACTATGCATAGGCATAAGCAAATACATATGTTTCTTCTTCTGCATATGAACGTATGTCCTTAGACATTTCTATGTATCCGTCCATAAATACATATATGTGTATGTATATGCATATGCAAGTAAATGCGTATATGCATGTCTACATGTATATGAACATGGAGATGTACATGTACATGTTTATGTATAATGTATGTGTATATGTAAATGTGTGTGTGCATGTATATGCATTTGTAAGTTTTTATGTACATGTACATGTAAATGTAAGTATATATGTATGTATGTGTATGTTATGTTGTGCTAATCTGTATCTGTATATCAAGGTGTATTTATATGTATATGTATAGGAATATGTATATGTATCTGTATATGTATATGTATATGTATATGTATATGTATATGTATGTGTATATGTATATGTATATGTATATGTATACGTATATGTATATGTATA
>SZWC01002052.1:194592-233185 GCA_023375785.1 Penium margaritaceum | reverse complement strand
AAACTTACACAAGTGTACTAACACGACCCCCGCGCAGATACACTTCTAAATACACCTCCCCGGGATACTTCGATTTTGGAGGGGGGGAGGGGACTATTCCCACCACCCCCCCCCCCCAAAATTGGAAAGTTTATTGGGTGAATGTATGTATTAGTGAATCAAATAGACAAGCAAAAGAATGCACAACTGTTCTTTTTTGTTACCCTTACAGAAACATGTCCGGAGCATTGATCTTGAAATCTCAACGCTTCTTAGAAAGGATAAAATTATGTGAGGTGCCAAATTGCATTCTACCTTTGATGCGGACTCCCCTCCGCATCTTATTACCTATCCGCAATGTTGTGACAGATCCTCATGCTGCGGAGAGGCCTAGAGTCAGGGCGCCACACTGATGAATGCCTGTTTTCCACATGGTGATCGCGCTACTCGCAAGAAAACACGTAACGAGGAAATTTGTTTGACTTGCCTCATTCGTAAATAACTGTGATGAATATAATCACAGATATTATGTTGCTGCAGAGTAGTTAGGTACAATGCTTGAAATTCTGTACGGTACAGCCGTGAATCAATGAACCACATCTAAGTCCTCGGCGCATCCGATCGTACGCGTCACCTGCATGATTCGGCAACAATTTTGTGATCTGTTTGGCAGATGACACTTCTTCGATGCGAAGTAGGTTGGAAGTTCCCCTTAACCATGCAAACCACCTAGTGATTTGAGAACATATTATGTTCACCAATTGCGGCCGTTGGATCGGCATTCCTGCTAGGTGAAAATTGCAACAGCGGGTCTTGACATTGATGTTGTTCGACCTCAGCATGAGTTACGCATCATATCACGTGCTCGACATTTTTTCTCTAGGCGTTGTCGAAGCAGGCTCCTGCCGTTGTCGTTTTTTTCCCACGTCAGTCGGCATCACTCTGTTTTGCAAACCTAGCAGCTTGGATACACTTACCCTCTTAGAAGACAAAAAAAGGTAATAACCTGCTTATGCCCATAGATTGATGTCGGTACGCTGCGAGCTAGGAGATGGTACCCCGGGAGGACTCCCTCCCCCAAGACACAACCAATGTATTAGGAGAGTGTGTTGGGAGGTGTATCTAGCATGCAAAAAAAAAAGCGTTTACAAGTGTATTTGTACACTTGTGTACTAGCACGACAGTCCTCCAGAGACACTTTCAAATACATCTCCCTATACACTTCGACTTCGGAGGGGGGCGGGTGGAGGGGGGCATCGCGCATGACCATGTCAGTCTCGAGCACCAGGCCACCTTTATTACTGCATAATGTTTGCGCTACTCGTTTACATAATGGGGTTCACTTATGCGCTAGTATAAACACTAAAAACAGATATAGATCTTTTAGAGAGTACCATGGTGGATTTGAATTTCGAAAATCAAATTTTGAAGTGATTTGGAACATGTTTTCTTGATCTTGTATCTCAAAAACTTTTGAAGGGCATCAAAATTTCAATAAATTTCCATGGAATTCTTGTAGTCATGTTCATAGAAGTCACTGTGTACATGATTGTAGTAAGCAATATCTAAGAAGCATTGTCAATTATCCGTGGTTTTTTCTTTGAAGGATCCTCAGATTATGTCTCAGTCTTGTACATAAGTTATCAAGTGTGTGCATCTGGGATGATTGGGCGTAAATGGTGCAATGAACTACTGAGCTCTTTCAAGACCCTTTGCCACGTGTCAAGACCATGTTCCCTTCAAGATCTCTAACCTCTGTCATGTCAATCCAAAGGAAAATGACATTTTTTCCTTGTAAAACCCATCCCCACCTTGGTTTTCTATGATGGCCACTCATCTACCACTCTATGTAAATTCTTCAATGTATGGTGACCACTTTGCTTGAAGGTTTGTGTTTGTAGACAGTTGATGACTGAATGTACCATGCATGTATCCTTTCTACTGTAGTTCTCCTACTAAGCACGAATAATCACGGTACGTGGAGAGGGAGAAGTCTATGGAGGTCCCCACATGACACGTGCCATGGATCAAAGCTCGCGAAACTTATAAATATGTAATACTTTGTAACATTGGGGACTAAGAGCAAGGGATATGTACAAGCCAGTGAGAGTGACTCCTGAACGTGCGTGACACATGCAGAGATCACACCTCTACTAACGGGTCGGACCCACCCTCTTGACATACGTCAAGGGCGGCTTCTCACAGTGGAAAATGATTCATTTGGCCAGGCAGGTCTCGTAAGGATCACCATCTGGCTAGAAGAATGAGAATCCCTTAGAAATCCACATGTAAATTTGGAGATATCCTTGTAATCCTAAAGTGACAACAAACTAGATCTCCCCATGAGCAAAATCATCAATAAGAGACATAAGAGCACTATTCATGCAACCGCAAGCCACTGCTTGAGTGCGTGGTACTATTGGCAAAGTGCACAAGCTTCACCACGCGTGGCTTCCAAGTTGTGGTGGGAAGGGGGGGGGGAGGGGGCTCCAGCGCAATCACAACACTGTCTTTTGTACATGTATGAGATATGAGAATGTATGAGCATGTATGAGCATGTGGAGTAAGACAAGAGGGCATTGCATGTGTGATTTGCACCTATTGAACCACAAACACTAACACTCCCAAATGAGTCACAAGCGTAGCATTCACATGCTACAACAAGCCAGGTCAAGGAACAAACGTAGACAAAGGGACATAGATCACATGGGTTCATGAGGATAAGCTAGAAAAACAACACGAACACCACACTTGAAGACAACTCTACTGAGTGCCTTTGTGAGAAAACAAAACTCAATGAGAGCATGTGTCCATCCAGACAACAGAAGAAATAACAGCAACAATGCACTCATGGACATAGTGATGGTTAACATTGATGTGCTTTGTGCACATACAATGCATGCAATCATTCACAATAATGAATTTGATACGCTGGTTACCACAGCGTAGTATGGCGATACAAATGGGAGCACACGACTTCTACAACAAGAGACACAACCAAGCACTCTCACGCGTACCTGGACCAAGTGCAACATATTCAGTTTTGCTTGAGCTCCATGCCACACACCCTTGTTTTCCACTTTTCTAGGAGATTGTTGTGCCTTGGATCAATAAGGTATAAGCACTATGGCTATGAGCATATGAATCATGAGCCTGGTCACTTTCAATGAAACCATTTACAATGACTGAAGGTTATGTTCCAAAGTACAGCCTTTTGGGCATAGAAGACAAGGCATACTACACCACATGCAATGCAGCCCCAAGGTGTCTCTCCCTGGGATATGGAGACAACTGAGGAAGGAAGTGTACTTGAAATGCAACATCTATGCAAGTGGTAGTAGCCAAATGTAAGAGTGAGCCAGTTACACAAAGGTTGTCGGTCACATTTCCTGTCTCCACCACTTTGGAGATATCCAGTGACTTCAGCAGTGTTTGAGCTGTTGGGGTCATCAGTTTAGAAGCAAAGGGGAATGCAAAGGTTAGGGTGATTAAAGTATCCACTGGGGTGTACACAAAAGATCCTGATGAACATGTAGTGCCCACTAAGAGTGGTCATGCTCGAGTTCTATGCTCATAAAGACTTGGACAGGCCGAAGGCCTTTCTTTTCATATCTGGACTACATGAGACACTTGACTAACTAACAAGTAGCAGGATTGGGAGGTGCAATAACTAAATCATCAACATACACACAAATGGCCACCAGTAGGACAGAGGGTGTACTGAGAAGCAAGGCAAGATCAACCATGCTCTTATGAAAAAATCTATGTTTAAGAGGGAATGCTATCTTCTAGTTCTAGTATTGTGGTGACTGCTTAAATATCTACAAAGCCTTGTGCACCCGCCATAGCTTGTTGCTACCATTAATGAAACAAGGAGGTTGGAGCATGTAGATCTCTTCATCGAGCCTACCACGATGGAAGAGATTATTAACCTCAATTTTCTCAAGTTCCCTCATTGCTAACACCCGAGCCTTGTACTTCTATGTCTTTTCAACATGTTTCCTTTGTACTTTTAAGACTCACTTCGACCCCATCATGTGAGGCATGGGAGATCTATTCACCAGCACCCATGTCTCATTATCCTCAATGGAATTGAGCTCACAACACATTGCTTCGATCCACTTAGCGTTTTCAAGCCTGGTGAGTGCCTCTGCAACATAAGTTGGCTCCTCTTCAACCGTGAACAAATGGTTGAAGCTTGTCCATTCACCCGTCCCTACGTCGTCATACTGCCAAGGTGCTTTGATAAGTGAACTCCTCCTTGGATTGCTCGTTTTTGTTGCTGATGTGGAGGCTCGAGATTTACTTCGACGTTGTTGATGGAAAAGGTATCATCGTCATGATACCAAGACGGGACTTTTGGTCAACTACCTTTCAGACTCGTATTGAACTTCAAGAACACTAAATTTTATGGTTTGCAATAGAACTCTTCATTTGAACCATCGAGAACTAAAAGTTTTCAAATCCGAAATCGAGAAAGGTTGTACCTTTGGAACATCTTACTCCATTGATTGATTGATCTTGAGGATTTGAAGTATTCCATTGGTTCATTGTGACAAACACATTAGTGGGAATTTTTGGATTCTTGGATGCTTTACTACCAGATACAATTCCAATACACTTGCAACTTTGGAGAGGAGCTCCACACATGGTGATGTATGACATATCCTCCCCCCACAACAGGAAAGTGTATCGGTTGAGTGTATCAGGAGATGAAGGTGGAGGGATTCGAGTAATTTACACTAGTGTACATGATGGAGAGATTAAATGGGAAATGAAACGCGCCATGGAACATTACAAAATTGTACATTTTAGGTGGACCACACGACACACCCCCCGATACGCTCTACCGATACACTCTTTCAATTAGAAGGGTGGGGAGGCTCACATCCATTGTTCAGAGCCATTTGCATGCAACTGTATCTATTGGCTCACTATTGTTGCTTGAAGAAATTCCTTTCACATGAGTCATCGAGATGAAAAGGTGACTGAAGTTGAAAGTGAGAAAAATGGTGCCAACGAAACATCAGCGTCCATAAAAGAATGAACCTTGACGGTAGTTGATAGAACATCAAAAGCTGTCAAAGTCCGGAGCTGTATTGGCATTGTTCATTCAAACATGTAAATCCATACGTGGGTATACGTTGGTGCCTAGCAGTTACATCACCAGCGACGCTTGCCCAACATGCTTTTGAGTTTTGGAGGGGTGTCTCCACATTCAAAGTTCCATACGGTCTCCCCACCCCCCATCACAAAACTTGGAATTGTATTTGAGGGGAGAGGTTCATGAGACATATTTGTTTCCCGTATTGATTCCCAACAAAGCAAAAGAGAATGGTACAAATGACTAAAGAGTGTGCAATTTTCATGGGCGTCACGATACACCCCCTCACTACACTCTCATAATACTCTCTCTTTGTTGGAAGGGGAGGAAAGGTGAGATCGTAAAATGTTTAAAATTTGGAAGTATAAGAAACCCTTTCAATTGGTTTCATGTCTCGTTGGTGAATACTAGTGTCTTATAGTTCTCTTATGATTAGATGATCTCAAAGATACTTAAAATCATACCTCAAAACAGGCATGCGGACACAAATACAACCACGTACGTCCAAATTGTGGTATGTTACAACATAGAGTTTCAAGGCACATAACAACATTATTCAACTTGGATCCCTCTTCCTTGTACTACACGTATTTCTGTGACGACATATCATTCACATCAAATAAAATTTCTTGGAAGTCTCATGTACATATGTGTATATGTCATACATACATTATATTGTGGATGAAAGAGGCATGATTCATTGTCCCACGCCCAGCAGATCATGCTATCCGCCTCTCCCGTTGCCCATTGTTGCTAATTCTTACATACATTCTGATTCACTTCCTTGAGCCATGACCTGTTCCAAGTGGGATCTCTCCCACATCCTTGTCATATTGTTGCATGAAATCCATGATTATGTACAGCTACGAGAGTAAATACACCAACCAGGCATGCACATATCCATCCACATTTGTATAAGGATTATGCAGGCATGCCACCAGTCTATGAACAATGAACCAAGTACAAAGAGCAAGATAACCACGAGAGCAGTTGCTCTGCACAAAAGCACAAGAGCATGGCCATGCGGATAAAAGAGGCATTGGTAGCTGGGCGAAGAGGAAGCCCATCATGCTTGAATTAATTCTATCTCTTTGGACAAGTCGACATGCATTGCGATCACATTGATTTCATCTCCTATAGTGATGCATTTACAAGGAGTCTTGTGGAATTTAATAGAATGTACTACGAGCTCAACACTTTGGGTATCAAACAAAAAAGAAGCCCAAGAAATGAACATCGGAGGTGCTGAATTGTCCTCGACGACCGTAAAATATTTGGAGCAAATTGTTGTGACGTGAGTCATCCTCATCTGTCTATACAACTTACAATGATCACACGGCTATGTCCATGCTCGTGAAAATCCCTGATGTAGACCCAGCTGGCACCGGAGCACCGATTGGTGATGGCTCCACCCACATAGCAACCACAATATCCGTAATGCTTTATTGGGTGCTCCATAGTTTTGCTACATTCGCTATAGTTTTCTCGTTGGACTCACTCTTTAGCTCGATTTGCATGTTTTGCATCATGTGTCCACCGATCAATGCTAGACTTGTGCATGTTACCATCTGTAAGATCGGGCTTGAGATGATGTTGAATTTGGATGACTGCGCATAGAGTTATGGCCACGACATTGGTTTTGGGATGGTTTCAAGACGAACTTACCTTTGCACGTACGTCACCCGTCGTGTGCCACGGCAGGTATTCATGATGCGCACTTGTCAATTGACATTTCTCTCTGCATTACTAAGATATTAGAGCTTATGAGGCTTTGTGCGTCTTCCTAGCCTCACCCCTGCTGTTTCTTGCACTTTGTGGATTGCTAGTACGCGAGCTGACAAGTCATTGTCGCCGCGTTAGCAATAACAAGGCTAAGAAGCTTCCTAACACTTTTCAATAGTTGCAAAGTAGCTAGGCATTCCACGTTGAGATGCATAGCAGGGATGGAACAGTGGCATCAAGAGTGCTCATCACAACTAAAGCCATGGTCTTTGAAGAACTCACCATACTACGCTGACCCATCGTAGCACATTGTAGTAGAAGAGACGCCTTTGCGACCGCACCAGCATGCCATCACCATGGGGTAGAAAAAGGTCATCCAACCCTCTCCAACAACACTTGGGACAGGTGATGTTGCTCAAGGGGTCCATGAAGCTTCATGGAAGTCCCATTAAAGTCGCACCTACCATCCCTTGGATGTGACAGAGCGCAACTACACCACATGACTACCATCTTTGGTGTTATGGGCTCATTAGAAAGCTCTTGCAACAAACCATCCATTACAACCACTTCTGTCCCATTTCATGTCCTATCGGATCCAATTAATGAAACAATGCCCTCAGATCTAAAATTTTACGAGTTTCGGATTGAGAAGAAAAAAAAACATTTTGGACTTTCTTTTTCATTTTTTTTGCACAAAACTACACTATTGCATTTAGCATCCTTTGGCACATCATTGCTCTATATTTTGCTTCATTTGGACAACCTTCATGCTGATGTCATCATTGACGATGAGTGATGACGTCATCACCAATATGGTCAAGTTTTTGGCTGAAACATCATGTTTTGCCAACGTTTCATCCTTTCGAGAATTCTGTATGGTTATCAACTTTGACAACGTTGATATTTGGACCCATACTGAGCAACATTGATAGTGTTAGTCTGTGACAAGGGCAAGGGACTAGGACATCCCTCCCTTTCCTCCTCTCCCGGCATCATGAGTCAGGGGTTGCATTCACTTGTGATTGATGAGCTTCGTTGGACAGAGGATCAGATGCACTGCCCATAGTAGCGTCGGACCGTTGTGTTGTAGGAGATCACAGAGTTACAAAGGGGTTATTAAGGAGCCTCACAGAAGACATCACAAGGAACTACTAAAGTTGTACCATCTATTTAGTAGTCCACGCCCTATAAAGCACCACAGCCTTAGCACCCCTCATCAGAGGTTTACACTTGGCATGAGGAGGGGATAGAGGATTTCCTACATGAGGACAATATTTGCATCCTTGAGGAGTATACATGTGAGCTGTGTGTGGGGTGACAACCTCTCACCTTGCCATCTTCTTGCTGTAACGATTAGCCGAGTCGATCAGCAGTGTTCACCTTTGGTAGCATTCCCCTCATTGGTGGTCTGCTTGTACCTCGCCCATTGTCTCATGAGCCTGAGGTCGGCCTCCTCCTCATAGAGCGGCGACCAAGGGACTTTGAGACACCTCCACACTGTTAGGGTAACGACGATGGCTTCGATTGCCAGGAGACCCTGTTTTAGGTGTTGGCCGACTTGGATGGTGTCTAGCCCTACTGCCACTACCAATATTGGACTCGCAGCACAGACCATGCCCGAACAGGAGCAAGGGCGATGGGCGATCTTGCTATGCCACCATGTGTGAGTGAGGCATGTCTTAGGTCTTTGTCCATACCTTCCATGTCTAAAGCTGTTGCCTTGGAATGGCGTCATTTACGAAGGTAGTGTGTGGATACGGCTGACACTAGGTGGCTTCTTCTTTAGATGAAATATGAAGTGTGTCGCCGCCTGACAAGGGTCCGCTTCCTGATGTAGTAAGGTTCTTCTTGCAAGTGAATGTTGATGTGGTATAAGCGTACTAGACAATTAGTTTGTCATGTTGCGGTCTGACATCCAGTTTCTACCCCCGACAAGCTTGCAGGCTTGTTCTCCATAGAGCTGTCTGCTGTAACGAGCAGAAACCATCGACAAGCAGACCACTTGTTGGACGGACAATTTTGAGCACGGAGGCTGCTGATTCTATATCCATGAGGAGGAAACACTGCCTAATTTGTTTCCTGATAAAAGCAATGGATTCGTGGAGGAAGATGCGAGAAGAAATCCAGAAGGTTCCTTTCTTATGTCAACACTTGAGTGGCATGAGTAGGAATGGCCTACTCATCAAATCCCAAGTACGGTTAAGGTTATGCTTGTTTTTCTATCCTCTTTTGCTCTACTTGAACATCGTCAAGGCCAGAGTGGACATCCAAAAGGCATTGACGGCCCAGATTTAAACGTGAGAAGGCCGTAGCAGTTCTCCCTGGCTTGCTGACCTAGAAACAACGGGTGAGGGGTGGAAGCTAGGTTGGTGTGGGTGGCAGGTTTTTTTTTTGCTCACGCCATCGAGGTGGAAGCCTACTCCTGCAACTTTTGGTGAGAACTTTATAGGCAGTTATTGTTCCATGTGGAGTAGAAAACTGCGCCAGGTAGGTAACCCGATAGTGACCTATCAAGGGTTATGTGGGAGTCGAACCGACTAAAACCACCCCTGTTGAAAGCGTCGTAACACTTTCAACGACCACAGCAAGGGTAGGGGTGGGTAACCTGTTTAGCAAACCCTTTCTCAATATTAAGTGTTTTGAATCTTGTGGAGTACATTCCGTGCCATGAAGAAAGAAGGGGAGGATGCATCCCAATGGAGGATACTTGGATTTTTTTTATAGAGGTGAGGATTTTTTTGGGATCTTTGTGGTGAACGGAGGTTTAGGAAGACTTAGGCATGATTCGGAATGTTTTATACAAGTGAGTGAGGGTAAGTTCAGAGGGAGGTGTTTGGATGTGAGAGGGCATCACATCGGTGGAGCCAGATCTGTTGGAGATAGGATCTTAGAAACAGGGCCCATGTTTGATTATCTTCTTGTCAACCAGCCTGAGGCAAACGCACTAGAAAACAGGGTCGTCACAATAACACCTGCCATCCGCTCCTAGCATTTCAGCTAGGAGAAGATATCACCCTCAGGATCATGGTTCCACACTGAGGAGTTCCTAGGCAATCACTTGCTAGCAATTGTGTCCACTTAACACTCGGTCACTTTCACGCGAGGTGCTAGTCAAAGACTAACTCCTGGGGCTTAGACCAACCAGTTTCTTCTCTATACTGTTCCTTAGTTGGACAACTCTGTGAGGAGCATCTAAGGCCAGATTGTGTGATTAGAATGAGGAATGAGCCTAGTACATATAGTCATAGGTGTGGCTTCTAAGGTGTGTGGGTAGTGGCACTTTTGGGGTTGCCACTCCACACCACCTCACAAGCTCGCCAATTGGCGCATCCACTAACCGCCAAGTGGCACATCCTCCTCATGCATGGAGAAATTTCCAAGAAACTTCCCCTGTGCAGGAAGGTCAAAAATCTTCCTGCGCACATCAAGGCTCGATTGCAGGACCTGTTTCTTCTAAGTCCAACATGCTATCTGTTGTGCTACACTGCTGGTGTCGTGCTTGGACTTGCACCACGAACAATGTTTGGGGGACTTACTCCAAGGGAGCAGTGCATGCCCAACCTGTTCATTAAGCCATAGCAGTGGCCATGGGGCATAAAAGAACAACAATCTCTCCCTAGCACCTTAGGCCACCTGCTGTGGTAGTTTTCATCCGCATGAACCCATAGCTCTGTGTTGTGTTTGTGCACGTCAGTTTCTTGGTCTTTAGTTCTCATCTCTTGCATCCACCATGCCGACTTCTTGAGCACCTACAACATGCAAGTTGTTGTCTAGCAGCTTTGTCAAGAAGTCTGCAAGCATTTTCTTGGTTGGGACATGCTCCAGTTCCACGAAACCCTTGGCGACAAGGTCACGTGAGTAGTGGTACCGAATGTCAATGTGCTTTGTACGCCGGGAGATCATGTCGTCCTCTACCATAGCGATGGCACTTTGGTTGTCGATGCAAATGACCGTTGCTTCCTCTTGTGGTGCCTTGATCTCATCAAGCAAGTTGTAAAGCCACTGTGTTTCCTTGCACACTTCTGAGAGTGCAATGTACTCTGCCTCAGCGGTAGAAAGCAAGACGCGGTCTTGCTTCCTGCTTTCCCACGAGACCACACCACCATGGAGAAGACAGAAAAACCCTGAGGTGGACTTCATGTTGTCAATCCGCCCTCCCCAGTCCGCGTCACTGTAGCATGTCAGTCACAGCGAGTCTGATCCTTCTAGACCTCAAAATCGAAGTCCCATGTGCCGGGTCTTTTTGAGGTAGCGAAAAATCCGCTTCATGGTCTGCCAGTATTCTGGCCCAGGGTTGGCCACAAACCTGCTCACCTGACCCACCGCATAAGCAATGTCTGGTCGCGTTCCCACCATCGCATACATGAGGCTCCCAACGGCAGACTGGTACAAAATGTTTTGCATCTCCCGCAGGTCTGCCTTGTTGCTTGGTGACATGGAGGAGGAGAGCTTGCAGTCGGAGGGCATGGGGGTGCTGACGGGTTTCCAGTACTCCATTTTGTAGAGCTTTAAGATGTCCATGATGTACTTGGTCTGGTTGAGCTCAATGGTGCCTGCTTTGCAGTTGCGGTGAACAGCAATGCCGAGGTAGTACTTGAGAGGTCCCATGTCCTTCATCTTGAACCTGCTGGCCAGATTTTTCTTGAGGTCCGTAAGGGCCTCCTGCGAGGAAGAACACATGATAATATCGTCCACATACAACGCCACGAGGAGCAAGCCATGTTTGTCCTCCCGCGCATAGATGCTCGGATCATTCTTGCAGTGCACGCAGGAGATCTCAGCCATGAAGCTGTCCATCTCCTTGTACCAGATCCGTGGGGCCTGTTTCAGCCCGTACAATGCCTTCACCTGCTTACACACCTTACCCTCAGGTGCTTTGACACCTTCCGGTACCTCCATTAACACCTCCTTGTCGAGCTTGCCATAAAAGAAGGCAGTCTTCACATCCATCTGGTGGATGTCAAGGTCTTTGGCAGCAGCAAAAGTGAGCAAGGACCTAATGGAGGCAAACGTGACGACCGGTGTGAAGGTCTCATCGTACTCAGACCCTGCGCGCTATGAGAATCCTTTCGCCACGACCCTTGCCTTATACTTGTCGATGCTATTATCTTGCCTCTGCTTCAACTTGAGCACCCACTTTGAGCCGACCACGTGAGCGTTAGTGGGTCTGTCCACCAGCACCCATGTGCCATTTTCTTTGATGGACGCAAGCTCGCTCTCCACCGCCTCTTTCCACTAAGCTGCATCGGGCCTTGCCAGCACCTCAGCCATAGTGAGCGGCTCTCCCTGAGCCAAACAGGACCAGCTCAGTCCAGTCCAGCTTTCGGTGTCAGCGTCGTAATTTGGAGTTTGTTTTCTGTGTCGTGTGCTGCAATGCTGCATTGCTGGTCGATCTTCGCAATGATGTTGCTCCTGTGCTGCCGGCTGCCCTGAAGTTAAGTTTCTTCTTGTGAGGAGCCACTGGTCTCAGAGCTGGTTTCAGAGGCCTCGGACGTCTCCGACTATGTGTCGGAGCTCGTCGCTGCGTCAGCTTGCACAGCCGCTCTCCCTGCCACACCACTCTTCTTCATGGCCTGCCGCACTGGCACCACTTACCAGTTTTTAGGATCTTGATCTCCTGACTCCAGGAGGAGTCAGGAGACCAACCACTCTCCTTGTTTTGGAGCTTGTGTGGGATCAAGCACCTCTTCCTTGCCTGGTTTTCTCCCGTCAAAGGTCACGTCCCGGCTGGTGATGAGTCTTCTTGCTGCCAGGTCCCACAGGCGGTAGGTCTTGTGGGCTGTCTCATAGCCTACCATCACGCACCTTTGTGCTCTTGCATCTAGCTTGCCGCCACCCTCTCCTGCCTGGACCTTTGCCCATGCGGTGCAGCCAAAGACTTTGAGGTGTGATGCATCCGGCTTCTTCCCTGACCATACTTCTTGTGGCGTCATCTGTTGCTTGCCCTTTTTCTTGCCGCGCCTGTCCAAAGCAGCCGCAAGATTCAGGTTGACAATGTAGCATGCTGTTCTTGCCGCTTCCGGCCAAAAGCGTGGTGGAAGTTTTGCATCAAAGAGCATGATTCGCACCATGCCAAGGATGGTCTGATTCATCCGCTCGGCCACACCATTGCTTTGTGGTGCGTAGGGAGTTGTGGGCTGGTGGTTGATCCCGTGTTACCACAACCAGTCCTTGCATGCTTCACACTCTCTGCCGTTGTCGCTTCGTATTGCTTTGACTTTCTTTCCAGTCTGCCGCTCCACCATGGCGACAAAATCCTACATCTTTTCTCTGACCTCTCCCTTGGTTTTGAGGAAGAAGATCCACACCTTGCGGCTGTGGTCGTCGACGAAGGTCAGAAAGTACTTGCTACCATCGTTTGACGCCGTGAAAAAGGGTCCGCATTCATCAGTGTGAATCAGGTCAAGGGCTGATTCTGCATGGCGACCGTTGCGCTCAAAGCGCGTTCGCTTGGTCTTGCCTTGGAGGCAAGGTTCACACAGGCTGCCACACCCCACCGCATCCTTCTTACAACCATCCATGCCGCGGACCAGCTGTTGTTGCTGAATGGCTTGAAGCGTGCTGTTTGCAACATGCCCAAAGCGTCTATGCCACAGATCAGCATCTTTGTCCTTTGCGACAGAGGATACTCTTCAGTTTCCGTAGGTGTGCTCTCCTGCGTTGGTGCCAAGACAACTGCCTCCGCCACACCCGCATGACCCTCGTCTTCCGAGCTCTTTGTTGCAGTTGTCTGCAGTACGTAGAGCCCGCCAACCCGTGGGCCCTGTGCCACGAGATCTTTTTTAGCGTAGAGGACCTTGATGTCCTCGTAACTGGCGATGACCACCTTCTTCTGCGTGAACACCACTGTCATGTCGTTGTCCGTTTTTTTTTACACCGACAGGAGGTTTGCTGCAAACGGGGGCATGTAAACCACGTCATGTAACCGTAGATCCTTCTCCGCACCATTGAGGCTGATGCTCACCAGCTTCTATCCCACACCCTTTGCGTTCATAACGCTACTATTTGCGCATTTGAACCGTCGCTCGGTGGGGCCGGTGGAGACGAATCCAGCCTGGTCGTTGCTAGAGTGATGGTTGGTGCCGGAGTCGAGCCCAAAATCTCCTGGCCTGAGTAGCGCCACTCCTTTTGCCGGAGGCATGCTCTGTGCCATTATGTTGGTGGCTTCTTTGCCACCCTCTTTGCCGCCTTTGCTTCCACCGCTTCCGCCGTCTTCCTTCTTTGGTAAACTGCACTCTCTTGCCCAGTGCCCAGGTTTTCCGTAGTTGTGGTAGTTGCCCTGTCGCTTGGGAACCTTCCCGCCGTTGTTGCCTCCACCACCACCACTTCCGCTGCCACCTTTCTGACTAGAGGCTGACCCTTTGCTCTCGCGGCCACCGTAGCATGCGGCATAAGCTGAGAAGTTTGCCTCACTTCCACTATGGCGCATGGCCTTGTTCCGCATGTACTTGAACACTGCCATGTACGTCAGGTCATCCTCCTTCCAACCGCCCATGACAGTGATCATTGGACTCCAGCTTTCTTGTAGCGCCATGAGGAGGATCATGGCTTGCATGTTTTCGTCAATGTCCCAGTTCATGTGGCAAGCCTCACCAAGGAGTTCTTCAAACTCTTGTAGGAAATCGGGGATTGATCTGCCCTCACTCATCCGCATGCTGATCAGTCGTTGTAGGATGAATAATCTATTTGCGAGGGAGGTGGACTGGTGCACGCGCTTGATCTTCTTGTAAGCTTCAGAAGACAGCGTGTACCCGGCAATGATGAGAACATACTCCTTAGCAATCGCGTTGCTGAGGAATGACATGACAACATCATTTCGTTCCATCCATGCCTCATGCTCCGGTGAGCCCACCGCAGGAACCTGCTCCTCTCCTTTTAGAAGCTTGATGAAGCCGCACACTTTCATTGCCAGTTCAAACTGCTATCTCCAGAGTGGAAAGTCGTTCTCCTCAAAGACCAGGACTCCTCCCAAAAATCCAAGACCTTGCGGGAATGCGGTAGCACTCACGGTTGCTCCAATGGTCTGACTTGTGGTAGCCACTGTTGAGTTTGAGGACTGCCCTGCGGCAGCTCCTGTTGTGCTTGAGGACTGTCCTGCAGCAACCTGCACTGCTGCTGATGGGCCAGCCAATTTAGGTGCCCTTTTCTGCAATATGCGTCTCTCGTATGTTGAGGCTGATGTAGGCTGATGTTAGCTAATGTCTACTACCGGTTTAAAGGTGCAGTTCTGTTTCTTACCCCTCCAGCCGAAACTTACCTGCAAACAAAGAAGACAGATCACACTAGAACACCCAGGGCCTTGCCTCCAAGGACAGAGCTTATCCTGGTTGGGACCGAAGGGTCGTACCTCCAAGGGCAGAGCTTGTCCTTGGTCCTTGTGAACTAGGTGCAAGTTCAGCCGTTGGCACTAATGAAACAGATGGAGCTGATGGAGCTGATGAAGCTGACGTGCATACTTGGAGAGAGTATACCAAAGTTGAGCGAAGCCTTCCTTACAACTGGTCAGTGTGGGCCTATAATCCTTTGTCAACCGGCCTGAGGCAAACGGACTAGAAAACAGGGCCGACACAACAGCAACTGCCTTTTGCTCCTAGCATTTCAACTAGGATAAGATATCACCCTTAGGATCATGGTTCCACACTGAGCAGTTCCTAGGCAATGACTTGCTAGCAACTGTGTCCACTTAACACTTGGACACTTTTGCGCGAGGTGCTAGTCAAAGACTAACTCTTGGGGCTTAGACCAACCAGTGTCTTCTTTATACTTTTCCTTGGTTGGACAACTCTGTGAGGAGCATCTAAGGCCAGATTGTGTAATTAGAATGAGGAATGAGCCTAGTACATATAGTCCTAGGCGTGGCTTCTAAGGTGTGTGGGTAGTGGCACTTTTGGGGTGGCCACTCCACACCACCTCACCAGCTCGCCAGTTGGCACATCCACTGACCGCCAAGTGGCACATCCTCCTCATGCATGGAGAAATGTCTAAGAAAATTCCCCTGTGCAGGAAGGTCAAAAACCTCCCTGCGCACATCAAGGCTCAATTGCAGGACCTGTTGCTTCTAAGTCCAACATGCTATCCGTTGCACTACACTTCTGGTGTCTCGCTTCGACTTGCACCATGAACAAGGTTTGGGGGACTTACTCCAAGGGAGCAGTGCATGCCCAACCTGTTTGTTAATCCATAGCAGTGGCCATGGGGCATAAAAGAACAACAATTCTTTGGATTTAAGTGAGAAAAAGAGGGCTTGATTGGTAGAAGGGCAACAGGAGCAATAATGGAGAGAAACCAATCTAGAAAATGTTTAGCCCTTGGCAATACGGGGGTAGTCAAAGAAACAGTGAAACATAATTTCTTCTTGGTTGTAACATGGTCAGGGTCCATAGTTAGGGGGAAAATGGTATCGCCGTTGAACCGGGATTGTGAGTTATAGTATGCGTATGAAAACATCCGTTGCTTTATGGTGTAGGATTTTGTGATGGAATATCCATAGTTAGCTTTCAAGTTTGGGGGTTGTGTGAAGGTGAGGGACCATTTTGAGAGTGGGGCTGTTATTATTGTAGGGCCAAGGAATGTTCTAAGGAAATGACGGATGGAAGGAGGGTATCGGGAGAAGGTGGAAAAACGATGATCTGGGAGAAGAGAAGAACCTACATGGGTGATGTATGTGTTTTCCTTCACAATTACGGGCACTATTGCGGAAACGGTAGGTGGACCCATAGAAGTTAGGGGTGGGGGAAGATGTGGGTTGTATACTTTGCTACAAAAGCCCGACATAGGAAGAACGTTGGGTGAATCCCTATAGGGGAGTAAACTTCTGTTGGTGGGTACTAGGCTGACTTGTTAAACATGAAGTTGTCAGAGAGTTGGGTAAGGATAATGGGGGAGGGAGGGGATGCAAAAACTGTATTCCATTCGCATGCATGGAGCGATAGACTTTGTTTAGGGGGCGACTTTGGGTTGGAGTATGTCCTAACGATGCAAGTTCCGTGTTTGTGTCCTTGAAAAAGCCAAGAAGAGGAGTAGTTGTACATATATGGTGAAGTGTGAGTCATTGTTGGATCAAGAAGTTTTCAGTCGGCTGAATACCAAAAGATGTTTCAGAGGGCCGTCGCAACCATTGGTTGAGGGCAAGGGGTTCTACAAGAAGATCATCATGACACATCATTGGAGGCATGATTGTCGGTTTTGTGTGAAGGAAGGCCTGAGCGTAGTGGGCCCACCGACGAGAGAGGTTTTGGCGGAGGAGAGGTGGGAGGTGGGAGAGGGCAAAGAAATGTCCTTCATATGGGAAGTTTTGAGAGGCTATAGTGAGAAATTTCCATGGGAAAATTGGTGGCGTGAGAAGCATGTATACCCACTTGGCATGAAGAGCACTGATTTTTTGGAGAGGGTGAACAAGACCTAGGCCACCATGTCGGAGGGTGGTAGTAGCTTCTTAAAGAGGAATGCATTTAAGGGATGTGGTCATGTCCCGTTTGTAAGAGTGGTGTGAGGAGAAGGAGGTGAAAATGCGAGCGAGGGTTTTCCGGATTTGAGGGGCGGAGGGATGAAATTTGCATGGTATAGATGTTTTGGCTGTAGGTATGAATTTGCCAGAGACGCCTTAGTTTTGGTGGCAGGATAGTTCCGATTCCATTTACCAATGTTGTGTTTTAATGAGTCCATGAGTGGATCCCATGTGTGAAGTGGGTCATGTCAAGGGGATACATGGATCCCTAATACTTTTTGTGTATCAAAGGGTCCAATAGTTTGGATCGGAAGCGAATGGTCAGCTTGTGTTTGGAAAAATGGGGCATTATTTGATTCGTGGGTATTGACGCACAGACCGGTCACCTTGGCACATTATTGTAGGATCAAAATCACCAAGGATGATTTACTAGCGTGATTGACAAAGATGGTAGCATCGTCGGTGTACCCCTGTAAAAGTTTCAACAAAATGCTCAAAGACTCGGACGTCTGGGAGTTTGTGGCGGAGGGTGTTGGCGATGTATTCCATATCACATATGAAAATTTAAGGGGCCAGTGGGCATCCTTGTCAGACCTCAACTTGGATGATAAATTTCTCGATAAGGAAACCAATTACCAGGATTGAAGTAGAAAAGAAACGATGGAGTGCCTCAACCCAAGCGACAAGGGGGGGGGGAGTCCATGTAGAGGAGTGCGTGGAAGAGGAGGGATTGATTGAGAGAGTCGTATGCTTTGGCAAAGTCTACAAAGAGGAGTATTGCACAAGATGAGGATAAAGAGGACCATACTTGGAAGTCAAGTGTTAACCCTACTGCCTTTTGATTTCGATATTAAATTGTCATTAGGGGACGAAAAATTCATTTATTTGGCTCCACGCTGGATATTTTTCTCTTCAATATGAATACATTTTATTATTTGGCCAAGTTTCGTTCAGCCCTCAAGGACCGAGCGGAAAAAAAAAACGTGATCACGTGACCCCACGCAGTCACGCGATCGTGTCAATTTCAGTGTCAGACGTGCGCCGACACCGGGAAATGCGATTGCGAGGCCTGAAATGGACCGCTTGCGAGCGTTGAAAAACACGAATTCTAAGCTACGACTTGAAGTAATTTTGCTTAGTCAAAGCACAGAAAATTATGTTTTTCCCGAAGACAAATCAAGACTCCACATGGTGTATTGTTATAAGGGGCAAAATCATGATGCAGTACGGCATGATGTTGTCGTTTTGATAGATCTGCCTGTTATGAAAACTGTTTAGTTGGGATGGAAGACATGGAGAGATACTGAGGTTAGTTGATTCGCTTGTAGTTTGGAAAGGAAAAGAAATGATGTGTTGAAAAGTGAACTAAGCGTGTTGTTTGAAACATCAAGTGAGTCAACCTTCTTGACAATGCGACTGGTGATGGATTGAGTGAGGTGAGAGTCACTACCCTGGGAAGGAGTTTCATGGAAGACAGACTCGGCTAGCGCCATGAGGTGTGGAGGGACGGCTAAAGGGTAGGTGGCATAGAATTCTATGGGTAGTGTGTTTGGTCCTGGACATTTTGGGCGAGGGAGGGATTCCATCATAGTACGGATCTCCTCCAATGTGAAAGGTTCAACGAGTCTGCGCGCGAGAGGTGGAGGAGTAACCTTGTGGGGGACTTTGAAAAAGGGGTGGGAGGAAGGGATAGTAGGTTTTCCCGCATGATGCCTTGGTGTATCTGAAGATAACAATTGCATGAAAGGGATGGAATTGAGGTTTGACCAAGGTGCTTGTGGATCCGGTTAGAAAAAAAGCGCGGGGGTACCTCAACATCAGTTTGATATTACGGTCGTGATCCAGGTATCGTTGTCCTCTCTATTTCAACCCCCAACAAACCTCTCAAAAAATCTCCAACCATCCAAAAACCTATGAGCCGGGCTTGCAATTGACAACTCAAACCCACTCCTCCATGAAATTGAGAGCGTTACTACACTCTCACTACGGGTGGTTCTAGTAGATGCGACTCCCTCATAACCCCCTGGGGTACCTCCCTTGGCGTGGTTTCCCCCTCGTGGAACAGCAGGGTGCCTTTAAAGGACCTGCCAAAAGGTAGAGGTGTAGGTTTCCACCTCTAGGACACAAGCAAACAAAAAAAAAAACAAGAGCCGTATGTTGCACGTGAAGTGTGCATAGGGTTGCATAGTTTTGGCATTAAAATATCTTTCATGTGGCCGTCAAAATGGAGATTAAGAGATTGATATCATAAACTAGAAAAAAACTCCTGAGACGGTACAAGAACCACATTCATTCCTCATGAAATGAAAAGGAATACAAAGATCTTCTATGTACTTCAAAGAAGTCTAATATGTACGTTCCGTGTTAGTTTTTCCCGACAAAGAGTTAAAAAAACATGGTTTTTTTCTAGTTAAAAATGAACATTCATTTGTGATGTGTCCGTGTACGATGTTGGGTAATTATGAATGCATTCTAAACAAAGAGGAAGTTTTGGGCTTTCTAGATGTAAATTTCATCGAATAGAATCGAAATGTAGGGATTGTATGTGATTGAATCAGTTTTCAGCATTTACTTTGCATTCTCCTATAGCAAATTCTTTGCATTCTCCCAACATTTTGTATCCGGGATCCGTTGTTTGGCTATTCTAGCCAAACAATTGAATTGATGTTACACAAAGCATACTGTTCGTTATCTACATTCCTCACTTTGCTTGTCCGATTCCGTTGTGTCTGGTTCCCTCCTTCCTCAAAAACCCATGTTTGGACGCGGACAAGCACCCATTTCTGTCCGGTGCCTGGCAAGGCTCGAAGTCCGAGGAGCAACATTGAGAGCGGAAACAATATTAAATCCTAAAAAAATGGTTGCGTGGTTGTTGGAGACCAATCACGATTTTTCTTACATCCACCGGTCCCCGATCGGAATGTAATAGGGTTACTATGCAATCCAAAAACCACCCCCACCAAACAGGGCATCCATGTTAGGTGGGGGGGGTGGCAGTAGGGAGGAGCATGGAGGTTCAAGTCAGGTACATTTGCGATGAGGGCGAACGATAGCGTGCGTACTTACAAGTTGCCCCTATTCTCGCTCGACCATGTCTGAGGCGCCCCCATTCTGAGAAAAATGGCTGCGTCGCCCCCATTCTGGAAACAAATGGCCAGTTCGCCCCTACTTTTTGTGCTTCGGGGAATTATGGCTATGACATCCAGTACGGATGAAGTACTATCGACGTGTTGCCCCCATTTTAAAAAGTGGGGGCACGGTGATGATAACATTTTGTATCACACATTGGTGAAAACAAGTTTCAATGGAAACATGCCGTACATCCTTCTGGACACCTGGTCTGCAATGTCCGCAGTCCATACTTTGCCGCTCTTGGCGATGGTATGTTTAGAAGTTACGGAGTTCACGTCTCTTGTTCGCAATACGAGTAAGAAGACCCCTACTCTTCGTGCGTCAGATGTCAACAATATCACTTTTATTCTTTTTCCGCGTAGCTTCCGAGTACTCTGTAGGGGGTTGCAACCTCTTTTCATGCTGGGTACATCGTAATCATTCATCGTGAATAATAGCATTTCATGGGGGCACCACTTACACATGAATACACTACCCATCAAACGTGAATAACTCTAGTCCACGTACACGGCGGCCACGGTGGCATGAAGTTTGACCAATGCGTGGATGCCTACGGTCATGCATGCCAGCCAACCGTGGTCGAGTGTAGCCCTGTCAGGTCACTCAGTGCCCTGAAGCTGCCAGGGGTCTCCATCGTCCGACATTGTTCATTGCATGTTGCATCGTCGACGCCTGGATAGCCCAAAAGAACCTGTTTTGCTCTCGCGTCGTGCCCATG
The DNA here is from genome assembly GCA_023375785.1 of Penium margaritaceum. Classification (NCBI taxonomy): domain Eukaryota; kingdom Viridiplantae; phylum Streptophyta; class Zygnematophyceae; order Desmidiales; family Peniaceae; genus Penium; species Penium margaritaceum. The sequence goes on along the minus strand of SZWC01002052.1, from coordinate 212,083 downwards.
GCGCTGGCCGGCATTCTCACACCCGGTGAGTGTGGGTCATTGGGGCATGGTACATATTTAAGCGCCCATTTTACTTCCAAAATGTCCTCATTTTGGCCGCATGGCGGCTTCATCGTCGCTCTCTTCACCGAGGGAGGACCGTCAAACCGTTTACGGCACACGTAGCGTTCACAGGCAACTTTCGCCTGGCCCCCAGTACCTAGATCTCCTGATTGCCGACACAACCGTGGACTACGTTGACCCCATGCACGTGTGTCCATTAGTCGAGTGGGATTACGATATGAGAGAGCGTGAGGAATGGGAGGCGTAGCAAGAAGCTACGCTGTTGGCATCCATGACCACTCGATCCCCCGACCCGGGTCCCGTCACGTACAAAGGTGGTAAAGTTGTAGGAGTCCATCTCGGACAGTACTACCCGCCCAGTGGTGCGTGCTACATCGGTGATGGTCTCCCGCCACGGCGCGTCCCCTATCTACTTTGCAGTGTTCGTTAGGGAACGTCCCACGACACTAAGTCGGAAGTCTAGCGAACATCACCACCCACCCCGCAAGCACAAATAATCTTCGCACAATCGTAAGCAAACGTCATTACAGTGTGCCACACTTTCTCGTCATCTTTAAACACTTGGATTGAATGTGTTGTTGGAATTGGTGTGCAGGCCCCTTCAACAAGGATGACGGAGGAGACGAGGCTCAATTTCTGGGGCGCATGGATTTTTAGACCATGGAAGAGTGCCGATGCACCATCAAAGATTACACTGTCCAACAGCGGTTCCCCCTGAAGTGGTAGAGATCGGAGCCCGGGAGGATTGTGGTGCGCTGCCGCAATCACAAAAGCGAGGGGTGTGAGTGGGTCATCCGTGCCCACATGTCGATCAAGTCCCACAGTTGCGTTGTATCCTTGTACGTGGATGGGCACAAGTGCACCCCCGGGCAGACGAAGGGGAACGCGCACGACCAAATAAGTCCTGTGCCGTATCCGAGACACGGTGGCCAGAGATCCGACAACGGATGCGAAGGTACTCCGCGCACTTGTCGAAGCACCTACCCTCAAGAAATTGGGCTACGAGCTCATCTGGAGGGCACGGAAGAAGGCCCAAGAAGAAGTCACGGGGGAGAAGTCTAGATCGTGGACCCTCTTCCCCGCATTCTGTGCAAAGGTGAGTATCTACGAATTGTACTTTGATTTCCACAGTTGTCTTTTTGGGAATCAACGGTTTCATCGTGACGTCCATTCTTTCGCACTTGCAGCTCATGCGCATGGACCCCAAGATGATCACCGCTGCGGAGAAGAAGCAGAAGTTCTGACAAAGCTTCGTGGCGCGTGGTGCCTGCCTCAAGGCGTGGTCACACGTGCGCGGCATCATGACACTGGATGGCACATTCCTCAAGAACGGATAAAAGCAGATGCTCCGAATCATCCAGTTATTTGATGCCGATAACAACTGTGTGCCCATGGCACACGCCCTCGTCAGCAAAGAGGATGAAGACAACCAGGGCCGGTTCTTCCTCGAGCTTTCCAACACATACTGGACGTTGCGGGAGGGCGACACGACCATTACCAGTGACCGTGACGTGGGCCTCCTAACAGCCATGCCAAAGCTGTTACCACGTGCCAACCACAACTTCTGCACCTACCACATCAAGGAGAAAATACGGGTGACCTACCGCAACACGACGTCTGACATCTTTTGGTGGCTGGCACATGCTTACGAATGGGAGGAGTACGACAAGCTGAGGCTGGATCTCATAAAGACAAGCTAAGGGGTTTACACGTGTGTCTTTGGACATGGCAACAAAGGCGGCATCCTGTTGCGGAGCTGGAGACGCTTCCACGGCCCACCGGGATGTGGCGGCCACACCACCAAAAACGTTACAGAATCTCTGAACGGCCGGGTCATCGAGGCAAGAAAGTTGTTTCCGTTACACTGCTTCACCAGTCTTTATTCGTTCATCCAAAAGCTGTTTGCAATGCGTAGGAACGTCAACATGGGTTGCGGGGAGGAGAAGAAGTGGACGAATACACACGGTAAAGCCCTTCAGCACAACTGCCTGGCGGCATGTGACTACGAGGTCGTGCACACCGGGAACCTCATGGCCACGGTCACTGGGAGCAAGGGTGTGCTGCGGAAGGTTGTCTGCCGCATGCATCAGTGCACTTGTGGCCAGTACCAAGAGTTTGGAATCCTCTGTGTGCACGCATGTGCAATCCTGCTGGAGAACGGGGTGACCCCAGATGGATACACAGACATGGCCTACACTGTTGCTGCATGGAATCGCTACTACGGACATCCCATGCCTGGCGTGAACCTCAAAGCGTTGCAGCCAGCGCCGCCTGAACCAGACCGGGAAGGTGACCCACCAGGACTGGTGTGGCAAGCACCAGGCGACCGTGCACACTGACGTCCCCAAGGAAAATGCAAGTGTCGGGGTGACATGTTGCATGCCAATCATAATTGTGGTCATTGTGGCCAGAAGGGACACTCGAAACATCACTGCACGAACCCACCCGCACCAAAACTGGCTCAAATGGTTGTAGGATGGGCAGTTGAGATCCGCGCACAGTAGCTTGCTGCAGCCACTCCCATAGAAGATGCTACAGGGGAAATCATTGATGCGGCTGACGCGGTAGTAGGAACTAGTATTGCAGGTACTGGATGAGTCACAACGGAGGAGGACACTATGGACGGAGTCCTAACTTAGGAGCACTTTGGAAATGGTGAGGGACAGGTGGAAGAGGAGGATGAGGAGTATGAGGAGGATAGTGCAGGAGAGGAGGAGAACAATGAGGTCTTGGTCATCCGTCCCGCTCCTGTGGATGACCGCACGTCTGAGTGGACACACGCGGAGACCTCAAACGAGGATTACGACTCAGATGAGGAGACCAAGAGGGCAAGGCACGAGGCAGAGGAGGTAGCTTTCAGGCGTCAATACGCCATGGTCCACGAGCTCGTACCTGAGATGGGGCTACTGGACCTTGACCCTTTGCCTGACACTGGAGCGCTATGAAGGGAATGTCTTCTTCACATTTGCACTGTCTTTGTACGTATAGGCATGAGGTGTTGCAGACTCCTTCAGTAAACATTACTCTTCCATCTTTGTACAAGCTAACTAATTACACTTGTTTCTTTGCTTGCAGATGCACAAGGCTATCCTACTCATTTATGTCCAAGCATCCTCAAGCAGTGGAAGACGAAGGTTGTTAAGGGAAGTTCCTATTAGGGGGTGTTTCAGGATGTAGCGCTTGACTGTGGGGGCTACTGAACACGGTCAGATATCAGGTGGCAAAGAAGAGGTGGTATTTTATGATGCATTGGAGTGTGGAGATGTCTGCCTGTGTGCAGCTCGTGATGTGATCCACTGGGTGCACAACTTGCTAGTATTTGTGCAAGAGTGGATTGCCTCATGTGGTCTCTCTCCATTGTATAACATGTGGAAATGAACCATTGCAAGGTTGTCTGAATTCTATTTCCTATACCTTGTCATGTGTGTTCATTTTTGCAATCGTGGGACATGAATTATGCTTCTGTCGTCTGTGAATGGTGGACATACTCAAAGTTACATTAATGCATGCAAGTGAAAAATGTGTATTCATGCAAATATCATTAGGGTCTACCATTCTATTCATGCAATTGCCATCCTGTATGTTCATGTTTTTGTTTCTAGAGAAAATAGTCTTCAGCAATTGCACCATGCTTAACTCAAATGCCACACTTCACACAATGACAAGTGTTGGTGCACATTGAAGATGTGTTCAGCCATGAAGCAAGACAAAATTTGCCACAATAGAGTTGCCTTGTACATTGAATAAGAGTTTGACAAAGCAAAGTCATATATGTAGTGACACTAATATGATCCGAAGCAGTAGCAATACATCATACAGACGTCACATACACGTAATGTACACCAAAAAAATGACAAAAATAGTGCATGGGCTGTACTGAGTGACTATGGGTACTCTAGACATGTTTCAGTCAAGTTATGGCTGTGTCAGTGGAAATGAAAGGGCCATGTATAGAGGAAAAGACAAAATCGTGGTCCTAACCAACTGTATAATAAGGGCAGAGTAGATAGGAAATTCTGAACAGAAATGACATGCCCCTCAAAAGACGGGGCAAGGTGGACATGAATTGCCTAAAATAGGGGCATAGTAGATAGGAAGTCCTTAACAAAAAGTCACATGCCCCTCAAAAGACGGGGCAAGATGGACATGATTAGCCTCAAACGTGGGTAGAGTAGATAGGACATCCTTAGCAGAAAGTCACATGCCCCTCAAAAGGCAGGGCAAGGCCCTCATGAATTGCCTACAATGAGGGTGGAGTAGATAGGAAATCCTTAGCCGAAAGTCACATGCCCCTCAAAAGACAAAGCAAGGTGGACATGAATTGCCTAAAACGAGGGCAGAGTAGATAGGATATTCTTAGCAGAAAGTCACAAGCCCCTCAAAATACAGGGCAAGGTAGATATGATCTACCCAAAAAAGAAGAAGAGTAACATCATCACCAGCCACTACGGACTTGGAGGCTACGTCCATACCCACGACTCCCATGGCTCGGGACAGTTGGGCGATCTACTACTTGGCATGGGCGCTCCCAAGTTTCATGCCATGTGTTCCATTCAGCTGCTTTCGGGCGTCACATCATCTGCGCCCGCCAGTCCTCACGGGCCAGCTGTCCCACTCGTGTCTGCCTGTCCCTCCGGGCCAGTTGAATCATCTGTGTCTGCTACCCCTCCTCAACCGCCCGCCAGTCCTCACGGGCCGCCTTGTCTGTGTTCGCTGGCCCTTCTGAGCCGGCCGTCCCGTCTGCGTCCACTGGCCTTTCTGAGCCGGCCGCTCCGCCTGTGTCCGTTGCCCCTTCTCAGCCGGCCGCCCTGTCAGTGTCCGCTGGCCCTTTTGAGCCAGTTGCCCCATCTGCATTCACTGGCCTCTTTGAGCCGGCCGCTCCATCGGTCCGCTGGCCCTTCAAAGCCATCCGCTCCATCTGGGTTCCACTGGCCTCTCTGAGCCGGTCGCTCCGTCCGTGTCCACCAGCCCCTCCGGGCTGGCTGCCCTGTCCGTGTCCGCCAGCCCCTCCGGGCCGGCTGCCCCGCCCGTGTCCGCGAGCCCCTTTGGGATGGCCGCTCCATCCATGCCGACATGCTACACACATGGTCCGGGTGGGAGCCTCTGACCTTAGCCAACAGTGAGCGCTAAGGCTGCCGACTCGCGCCCTCTCGTGCCACGACCTCCTTGTCGCCCCACGAGGTTCCTTGCCTCCATGCAGACCCACACCAATAGACATGAGTGGGGACCCTGGCACCAAGGCGCTTGGCTTAGCCATATGGTCAGTCGCCACTGACCTGCATCCGGGGTCAACCTTGGGCTACGCCTTTCTCTATCAGGATCACCAACGTGTCGTCGTGGCTACGCTCACGAGCGTGCTACCTGGGGCGCAAGACGCCCGTGGCCTCACTGTCCGTTGCACAGAGCGACCAGAGGACCAAGCGACCCTATGTGAGGCTCGGGTGTCTCCCGAGGCTCCACGTCGACAAGCTTGCCGCCATTCGGAAACATCATGTCTACGAGCTTGTTGACCTCCCCCCCGACCGAAAGGCCATCGGTGCCAAGTGGGTCCTCCGGCGAAAGTGGAAGCCAGATGGATCCCTGTACAAGTACAAGGTTTGTCTTACGGCTGTGAAAATGGACGGTTCAATACCTTTGCTCTTCCTTGGACTTGAGTAACACTCACATTCATGAGGTGTAGATACAAACTCACACACTCACAGACACACAGCCACCTACACAGGTGTTGTTACAACACAACACAAGTGCTAGAGAGGCAAGGATGGTGTGCATGCCTAGCTTTGCAACAGCAAAGAAGAAATAACAAGTGAGGTCAGAGTCAGCTAAGTAGAGGTGCGCCTTAAGGGCCACACCCCGTCACCTCCACGAGCAAGTCGCTTATGGGGAAACCTGCACACAAAAACAATAAACATGGATGTATCCCCAAAAGGCGATTCTAAGTCAGATCAAGTCTGCAACAATATGCAAGGAATGAAACAGGTCAAATGCAGCAGGGGGCATATCCCATCTATTCTCAACACTCCCCCTTGCACCCTGTTGTTTATGGTCCATGCCATCTCAAGCCTGCAGCCTGTGCATGAGAATAGAAGGGGGGTGCTGCAAGTGCCTTGGTAAAAAAACCTGCTTGTTGGTCTTGGGAGCGGACGTCGTGTACAGAGATGCTCCCAATGCATAGTCCCTCACACACGTAGTGATGCATCACACAAATGTGCTTCGTACGTCGATGGTGAACAGGGTTCTCTGCGAACTTCATGGCACTTTGATTGTCACACATGAGAGGTACCTGCAATATGTGAATGACAAGCTCATGCAAAAGAATACACCACCATGTGGCCTCCTTTGCTACTTCACTCAAGAAAACATGTTCTGATTCTGTCGAGCTGGTGGTGATGCAGTCCTATTTGGCACTCCTCCAAGATACTGCTCCCCCTCTAATCCTGAAGATGTATCCACCTCTGTTGTGAGATCCCTCTGCCTCTGCTACATAATCACTGTCACTGAAACCCACCACGTGTGGCCCGCCTGGACAATGAGTGAATCTCAATCCCACATTGGCATTGTCCACAATGTACCTGAGCACCCGAACCAAGGCATCAAAATGGAGCTGACGTGGAGTGCTGTTATAATGTGAGAGAGGGCTCACAATATATGCAATATTGGATCTGGTGGTGGTAGATGCGTATAGTGTAATTCCCACAATCAATTGATACAGGCGTAGATCCACCGGGCCTCCAATTGTGTCCTCTATGGCATGTGCGATGGTGCGCTTTCCTCAAGGGGTCATTGGAGTGGCGATTGGGCGCACATCCCCCAACATTGCTGCATACTTTATTGATAGCCCCTTCACAAACCTGTGCTGTGCAACCTTGATCCACCCTTCTTGCCGGTTCCTCTTCACCTCCATTCCCAAGAATGTACCAACTTCCCCCATGTCCTTCATCTTGTACCGCCTACCCAAGAGCTCTTTGGTACTATTCGTCTCAGTGATCGATGGATAGAAGATGAGAAGGTCGTCAACGTAGACAAGGACTACCACAAGGTTTGAGCCTGTCCCTCTCGAGAATAGTGAATGGTTTGCGGCACTTCTCTTGAATCCTCCATCCATCAACCTAGTTGCAAGTTCCTCATTCCAACATCGTGGAGACTGTTTCAAGCCATAAAGTGCACTCTTCAGCCGACAAACTCTACCACTGCCATCATCAACCTCCTCGGGTTGGACCATGGTTTTTTTTTCAAAGTCTGCCATGAAGAAAGGCATTCTTTACATCCATCTGGTGAATCTCCCAGTTGTACTGTGCTGCCAAACTGAATTGTCCTCGGCCATTGGAGTACTTTCTCACTGGTGCAAAAGTATCCCCAAAGTCGTAGTACCGTCGTCATGATACTTGACCGAAAAAACCCACTTTGCTCCCACTGCTCATCTGCCAGGTGGTAGGGGTACCTTCTCCCATGTATCAAAAGCATGGATCTCATTTAGCTTGGCTTCAATAGCCTTTTTCCACAAATGCGCCTCCGAACAAGTGACAGCCTCTCTATATGTGGATGGAATGAACGGATCCATTGAATGGCCTAAGTGGATCAAAGAAGCTTCACTGCTTTGTTGCCATGTGAAATCATCTCCTAGAGGTGGTTTGATGGAATGCAGTGCCTGCCTCTTCGAATGCTGCACCGACTCTTTCTCTGTATGATCGTAAAGCCTCCTTTCGAGTTTAACCATGGCCCAGACAAAAAGTTTAGTCACAGTCGTGGGACGTACAAGACCCCGGTCAAACATACCTCGCCTTGCTGACCTTGGACCCGTACAGTTCCCACTCCTTCAACCGGCAGTGATTTGCCCGAACCAGTTCTAAATTCTGAGAGGAATGTCGGAGAGTACATCGTTTAAAAAAATCATATTCGAGCACATATTGCGCGTCGCATCCTTGTCAAGAATCCAACCAAGTCCACTCGATGCTCGTTCCACTGTTACAACATTGTGTCCTATGTTGGTGTGTCTACCAACGTGGACAAGTCCCGACCAAGCTGAGTATTGAGATATGACTACACAAGGACAAGGTGAAACTGAACCGAGAACCGAAGCAAGACCTACGGCCTGCCATAGAAATGCTTTCACAGCGATCAGACTGAGTGGCCCTATACTGTTCCCCTTTTCCTTTTATTTGTGTGTGCCATGTACGGATCAATTCTTTTTTGTTTCTGGTCTAATGGGTGATGGATGGGTGACCTGTCCTTTTCTGGTTGGCAGAGATCCGAGATCAACTCTTTGTCCTCGGAAAAAAATTGCCTCCTTCAGGGGGATCTTATGGTCGCGCTGGTGGGTGCCCCACCCTGACTCGCAGTTTCGTTTCCGTCTTGTTTTTTCTTCATCACCCTTCCTCGCTCGCCAGCTCGCTCGCACTCTCCCTGTCCCCTTTCTTTTCGTCGCCTGTACTCGCTGGCTTGCTTGCTAGCTCGCTTGCTCGTTCTCTCCCTCTTCCTCTTGCGCACTCGCTTCCCAGGGACCGTTTTGCTAATTGCCTTTTTTTCCATCACCTGTCCTTGCTGGCTCACTCGCTCGCTCTTTTGCTTGCTCGCTTTATCTCCCTCCCCAACCAACTGGCTAGTAGTCATTTCTCGGTAACTCCGTTATCGCGAGTCTGCGCCTAACTGCTCGAACGGGACAGGGATCGACACTTAGCGGCAAAACGGGAAACCGACGCAATGGATGGCGATGGAGCAGCTTAGCGGACTCAAATCGTCACAAAATCAACCTGGAGAAATTGCAAATTACTCTGATGATTGATTGCTCTCTATTCCCAACGAAATGAGACATTCAGTGAACAAAAAATGGGCCTACGTCGTCCACCCACGATTCTGGCCAAAAACCTTAAATCCTTGACACTTGAAAGTTTTCGCCCTTTGCTTGTTACTAAACGAGTTGAGCAATGTTTGGTGCGATGAGTTTGCCTTGACATCTTCTATCATCCAACCACAAAAAGCCCGTCCTACAATCGAGGAAAACAAAAACTCTATGGGAAATGAAAAACGGCCCCTTATTATGTGCTTAATGCCAGGCTATCAACTTACCAGAGTATTGTAGGCAGTCTCTAAACCTTGCTATGATACCATGTGAAAATGGACGGTTCAATACATATGCTCTTTTGCGGACTTGAGCGACAGTCACAGTCATGAGGTGCAGATGTGAACTCACACACGTACAAACACACAGCCATCTATAGAGGTGATGTCACAATACAACGCAAGTGCAAGAGAGGCAAGGATAGTTTGCATGCCTAGCTTTGCAACAGCAGAGGAGAAACAAAAAGTGAGGTCAGAGTTGTCAACCGGCCTGAGGCAAATGGACTAGAAGACAGGGCCGACACAATAGCACCTGCCATCCGCCCCTAGCATTTCAGCTAGGAGAAGATATCACCCTCAGGATCACGGTTCCACACTGAGCAGTTCCTAGGCAATCACTTGCTAGCAACTGTGTCCACTTAATACTTTGTCACTTTCGTGCGAGGTGCTAGTCAAAGAGTAACTCCTGCGGCTTAGTCCAACCAGTGTCTTCTTTATACTGTTCCTTAGTTGGACAACTCTGTGAGGAGCATCTAAGGCCAGATTGAGTAATTAGAATGAGGAATGAGCCCGGTACATATAGTCCTAGGCCTGGCTTCTAAGGTGTTTGGGTAGTGGCACTTTTGGGGTGGTCACTTCACACCACCTCACCAGTCCGCCAATTGGCGCATCCACTGACCGCCAAGTGGCGCACTTTTCTCAAACATGGAGAAATGTCTAAGAAACTTCCCCCTGTGTATGAAGGTCAAAAAACCTCCTGCGCACATCAAGGCTCGATCGTAGGACCTATTGTCCCTAAGTCCAACATGCTATCCATTGCGATACACTTCTGGTGTCTCGCTTGGACTTGCACCACGAACAATGTTTGGGGGACTTACTCCAAGGGAGCATTGCATGCCCCACCTGTCCGTCAAGCCATAGCAGTGGCCATGGGGCATAGAAGAATAACAATCTCTCCCTTATACCTTAGGCCACCTGCTGTGGTAGTTTTCTTCGGCATGAACCTGTAGCTCTAGGTTGTATTTGTGCACGTCAACTTTCTGCATCTTTAGTTCTCATGTCTTGTATCCACCATGCCGACTCCTCGAGCACCTGCAACATGCAAGTCACTGTCTAGCGGCTCTGTCAAGAAGTCCACACGCATTTTCTTGGTTGCAACGTGCTCCAGTTCCACGACACCCTTGGCGACAAGGTCACGTGAGTAGTGGTACCGAATGTCAATGTGCTTTGTACGGCGGGAGATCATGTCGTCCTCTGCTATAGCGATGGCACTTTGGTTGTCGATGCGGATGACGGTTGCTTCCTCTTGTGGTGCTTTGATCTCATCAAGCAAACTGCGAAGCCACAGTGTTTCCTTGCATACTTCGGAGAGTGCAATGTACTTCGCCTCAGCAGTATAGAGCAAGACACAGTCCTGCTTCCTGCTTGCCCACGAGACCGCACCACCGTTGAGAAGACAGACAAACCGTGAGATAGACTTCCTGTCGTCAATCCGTCCTCCCCAGTCCGCGTCAGTGTAGCATGTCAGTCGCAGTAATTCTGATCCTTGTAGACCTCCAAACCGAATTCCGACGTGCCGAGTCTTTTTGAGGTAGCGAAAAATCCACTTCACGACTTGCCAATGTTCTGGCCCAGGGTTGGCCACAAACCTGCTCACCTGACCCACTGCATAAGCAATGTCAGGCCGCGTTCCCACCATTTCATACATGAGGCTCCCAATGGCGGACTGGTACGGAATGTTTTGCATCTCCCGCCGGTCTGCCTCGTTGCTTGGTGACATGGAGGAGGAGAGCTTGCAGTCGGAGGGCATGGGGGTGCTGACGGGCTTGCAGTCCTCCATGTTGTAGCGCTTCAAGATGTCCAATATGTACTTGGTCTGGTNGCTTCACGACTTGCCAATGTTCTGGCCCAGGGTTGGCCACAAACCTGCTCACCTGACCCACTGCATAAGCAATGTCAGGCCGCGTTCCCACCATTTCATACATGAGGCTCCCAATGGCGGACTGGTACGGAATGTTTTGCATCTCCCGCCGGTCTGCCTCGTTGCTTGGTGACATGGAGGAGGAGAGCTTGCAGTCGGAGGGCATGGGGGTGCTGACGGGCTTGCAGTCCTCCATGTTGTAGCGCTTCAAGATGTCCAATATGTACTTGGTCTGGTTGAGCTCGATGGTGCTTGCTTTCCGGTTGTGGTGAACAACAATCCTGAGGTAGTACTCGAGAGGTCCCATGTCTTTCATCTTAATTCTGCTGGCCAAATTCTTCTTGAGGTCCGTGAGGGCCTCTTGTGAGGAAGAACACATGATAAGATAATCCACGTACAATGCCAAAAGCAGCAAGCCACGTTCTTCCTCGCGCACATAGACGCTGGGGTCATTCTTGCAATGTGCGAAGGAGATCTCAGCCATGAAGCTATCCATCTCGTTGTACCAGATCCGTGGGGCCTGTTTCAGTCCGTACAACGCCTTCACCAGCTTGCACACCTTACCCTCGGGTGCTTTGACACCTTTTGGTACCTCCATTAGCACCTCCTTGTCGAGCTTCCCATAAAGGAAGGCTGTCTTCACATCCATCTGGTGGATCTCAAGGTCTTTGGCAGCAGCAACGGCAAGCAGGGACCTGATTGAGGAAAACGTGACAACCGGTGCATAGGTATCATCGTACTCAGACCCTGCGCGTTGTGAGAATCTTTTCGCCACGACCCTTGCCTTGTACTTGTCGATGCTGTCATCTTGCTTCGGCTTCAACCTGAGCACCCACTTTGAGCCCACCACGTGAGTGTTAGTGGGTCTGTCCACCAGCACCCATGTGCCATTTTCTTCAATGTACGCGAGCTCGCTGTCCACCGCCTCCTTCCACTTGGCCGCATCGGGCCTTGCCAACGCCTCAGCCACAGTGAGTGGCTCTCCCTGAGCCAAACAAGACCAGCTCATTCCAGTCCAGCTTCCGGTGTCAGCGTTGTACTTTGGAGTTTGTTTTCTTTGTAGTGTGCTGCGATGCTGCATTGCTGGTGGATGTTTGCAATGCTGTTGCTCCTATGCTGTTGGCTGCCCTGGAGTTACGTTTTCCTCTTTTGAAGAGCCACTGGCCTCCGAGCTGGTCTCAAAGGCCTCGGACGTCTTCGACTCTGTGTCGGAGCTCGCCGTTGCGTCAGCTTGCGCAGCCGCTCTCCCTGCCACACCACTATTCTTCACGGCCTGCTGTACTGGCACCACTTGCAAGTTTTCAAGAGCTTGATCTCCTGAATCCAGTAGCACCAACCACTCTCCCTGTTTTGGGGCTGGCGTGGGATCAAGCATCTCTTCCTTGCCTTGTTACATTTCATCAAAGGTTACATCCCGGCTGGTGATGAGTCTTCTTCCTGCTAGGTCCCACAAGCGGTATGTCTTGTGGGCCGTCTCATAGTCCACCATAACGCACTTTCGTGCTCTTGCATCCAGCTTGCCGGCACCCTCACCCGCCTGGACCTTTGCCCATGCGGTGCAGCCGAATACTTTCAGGTGTGATGCGTCTGGCTTCTTCCCTGACCAAACTTTTTGTGGCGTCATCTGTTGCTTTCTCTTCTTCTTTCCGCGCCTGCCTAGAGCAGCCGTAGGAGTCTGGTTGACAAGATAGCATGCCGTTCTTGTCGCTTCCGCCCAGAACCATGGTGGAAGCTTTGCATCAAAGAGCATGCTACGCACCATGCCGAGGATGGTCTGATTCATCCATTCGGCAACACCATTGCTCTGCGGCGTGTAAGGCGTTGTGGGCTGCTGGTTGATCCCATGTTGCCGCAACCAGCCCTTGCATGCCTCGTACTCTCCGCCGTTGTTGCTCCGCATCGCTTTGACTTTCTTTCCGGTCTCCCGCTCCACCATGGCGACAAGGTCCTGCAACTTTTCTCTAACCTCTCCCTTTGTTTTGAGGAAGAAGATCCACACCTTGCCGTTGTGGTCGTCTATGAAGGTCACAAAATACTTGCTACCACCGTTTGAAACCTGGCGAAAGGGTCCGCACACGCCGGTGTGAATCAGGTCAAGGGCTTATTCTGCGCGGCGACCATTGCGCTCAAAGCGCGTTCGCTTGGTCTTGCCTTGGAGGCAAGGTTCACACAGGCTGCCACACCCAACCGCATCCTTCTTGCAACCATCCATGCCACAGACCAGTTGTTGTAGCTGGATGACTTGGAGCGTGCTACTTGCAATGTGCCCAAAGCGTCTATGCCACAGATCAGCGTCTTCGTTCCTTGGAGCAGAGGATGCTTTTTCAGTTCTCGTTGGTGTGCTCTCCTGCGTTGGTGCCAAGACCAGTGCCTCCGCCGCACCCGCATGACCCTCGTCTTCTGAGCTCTTTGCTGCCATTGTCTGCAATACATAGAGTCCGTCAATCCGTGGAACCTGTGCCACGAGATCTTTGTTGGCGTAGAGGACCTTGATGTCCTCGTTCCTGGCGATGACCGCCTTCTTCTGCGTGAACACCACTGTCATGTCGTTGTCCGTTATTTTTCACACCGACAGAAGGTTTGTCGCAAAGGAGGGCATGTAGACTACGTCACGTAGCCGTAGATCCTTCTCTGCACCATTAAGGCTAATGCTCACCAGCTTGTCTCCCACGCCCTTTGCGTTCACGACGCTACCGTTTGCACATTTGAACCGGCGATCGGTGGGGCCGATGGAGACAAATCCTGCCTGGTCGTTGCTGGAGTGATGATCGGTGCCGGAGTCGAGCCCAAAAGCTCCTGGCCTGAGCAGCGCTGCTCCTTTTGCCGGAGGCATGCTCTGTGCCATCATGTTGGTGGTTTCTTAGGCACCCTTTTTGCTGCCTTTATTCCCACTGCTTCCGCCGTCTTCCTTCTTTGGCGACCTGCACTCTCTTGCCTAGTACCCAGGTTTGCCGCAGTTGTGGCAGTTGCCCTGTCGCTTGGGAGCCTTGCCGCCATTATTGCCTCTGCCGCCACCGCTTCCGCTGGTGCCGATCTGATCAGAGGCTAACCCTTTGCTCCCGCAGCCACCGTAGCAAACGGCATAGGCTGAGAAGTTAGCCTCACTTCAGCTGCGGCGCATGGCCTTGTTTGGCACGTACTCGGACACTGCCGTGTACGTCAGGTCATCCTCCTTCCAACCGCCCATGATGGTGATCATTGGGCTCCAGCTCTTTGGTAGCGCCATGAGGAGGATCATGGCTTGCATGTTTTTGTCAAGGTCCCAATTCATCTGGCGAGCCTCGCCAAAGAGTCATCCAAACTCCCGTAGGAAATCGGGGATTGATTCACCCTCCTTCACCCACATGCTGATCAGCCGTTGTAGGATGAATAATCTGTTCGCAAGGGAGGTGGACTGGTGCACGCGCTTGAGCTTGTCGTAAGCTTCGGAAGCCAGCGTGTACCCGGCAATGATGGCAACCGCATTGCTGAGAAATGACATGACAATATCATTCCGTTCCATCCATGCCTCGTGCTCCGATGAGCCCACCGCGGAAACCTGCTCCTCTCCCTTCAAAAGCTTGATGAGGCCGCGCACTTTCATTGCCAGCTCGAACTGCCATCTCCAAAGGGGGAAGTCAGTACCCTCGAAAATGGGGATTCCTCCCAAGGGTCCAAAACCTTGCGATAGTGACGTAGCACTCACATTTGCTCCAGTGGTCTGCCCTGTGGTAGCCACTGTTGAGCTTGAGGACTTCCCTGCGGCAGCCCCCACTCCTCCCGATTGGTCAACCATTTTTGTTGCCCTTGTTTGCTTCCCACATCTCTGTTGCGTTGAAGCATGTAGGATGATGTTAGCTGATGTCTGCTAGCGGTTTTAGGATGCAGATACGTTGCTTACCCCTCCAGCCGGTGTTCACCTACAGACAGAGAATATGTCTACACCAACACACCCATGGTCTTGCCACCAAGGGCAGAGCTTGTCCTGGTTGGGACACAAGGGTCATGCCTCCAAGGGCAGAGCTTATCCTTGGTCTCTATGTGCTGAGTGCAGACCAAGCCGTTGGAGCTGATGAAGCTGATGAAGATGATGGAGCTGATGGAGCCGGCGTGTGCACCTGGAGAGAGCGTACCAGAGTTGAGCAAAGCGTGCCTTACAACTGGTCAGTGTGGGCCCATAACCCTTTGTAAACCGACCTGAGGCAAACGGACTAGAAAACAGTGCCGACACAATAGCACCTGACATCCGCTCCTGGCATTTCAGCTAGGAGAAGATATCACCCTGAGGATCACGGTTCCACACTGAGCAGTTCCTAGGCAATCACTTGCTAGCAACTGTGTCCACTTAACACTTGGTCACTTTCGCGCGAGGTGCTAGTCAAAGAATAATTCCTGCGGCTTAGACCCACCAGTGTCTTCTTTATACTGTTCCTTAGTTGGACAACTCTGTGAGGAGCATCTAAGGCCAGATTGTGTAATTAGAATGAGGAATGAGCCTGGTACATATAGTCCTAGGCCTAGCTTCTAAGGTGTGTGGGTAGTGGCACTCCACACCACCTCACCAGTCCGTCAATTGNTGAGCAGTTCCTAGGCAATCACTTGCTAGCAACTGTGTCCACTTAACACTTGGTCACTTTCGCGCGAGGTGCTAGTCAAAGAATAATTCCTGCGGCTTAGACCCACCAGTGTCTTCTTTATACTGTTCCTTAGTTGGACAACTCTGTGAGGAGCATCTAAGGCCAGATTGTGTAATTAGAATGAGGAATGAGCCTGGTACATATAGTCCTAGGCCTAGCTTCTAAGGTGTGTGGGTAGTGGCACTCCACACCACCTCACCAGTCCGTCAATTGGCGCATCCACTGACCGCCAAGTGGTGCACTCTTCTCAAACATGGAGAAATGTGTCTGAAACTTCCCCCTGTGTAGGAAGGTGAAAAAATCTCCTGCGCAAATCAAGGCTCAATCGCAGGACCTGTTGTCCCTAAATCCAACATGCTATCCGTTGCGCTACACTTCTGGTGTCTCGCTTGGACTTGCACCACGAACAAGGTTTGGTGGACTTACTCCAAGGGAGTAGTGCATGCCCAACCTGTCCGTCAAGCCATAGCAATGGCCATGGGGCATAGAAGAAAGTAGAGGTGCGCCTTAAGGGGCACATCCCGTCACCCCCATGAGCGAGTCGCTCATGGGGAAACCTGGACAAAAACACAATAAAAAGTGATATATCCCCAAGAAGGGGATTCTAAGTCAGATCAAGTCTGCAACAATATGCAAGGAATGAAACAGGTCAAATGCAGCAGGGGCCATGTCCCATGTATTCTCAACAACGTCCAAGGGATATGCCCAGGTCCCTGGAGTCAACTATGACCAGATCTCCGCCCCGGTCGGTCGGTTCTCACAGGTCCTTCATGTGGTAGAGGGCCTCCTTCGCAGTATTGCCGACCTCACACTGTTTGTCAGCCCACGAGGCCAGACCTTTGTCGCTATCCTGGTCTATGTCGACGACCTATTCATTGCATTGCCGGATGCATTTGCCAATGACTTGTTGTATGCCGCCTAACACATGAAGGACCTCGGGTCAGCACAAGTATTTCTAGGCATGGAGCTTGAGCATGGTCACTTCATGGGTCTCCTGCACGTCCATCAGGCTGCCTATATCCAAACCTTGTCCGGGCGCTTCGCCAAGGACCTGCCCCTCGTGTAGAGAGCATCCTCACCCATGTCACTCAATGGTCAGGTGAAGCTGAAGAGCTGTAATCCACTCATAGTGGGGAAGTCACTAGACGTGACCACGTATCTATGTATCATCGGGTCACAATTGTTCCTGGCAACAACGAAGCGCCAAAACATTGCGTTCACCCTCAACCTCATTGCTAAGTTCTCTCAGGAGTTGTGTCATCTCCAGTTCAAGGCTACAATCCGAGTACTACGCTATGTTTTCTGGACTCCACGGCAAGGCCTCATGTTCTGTTGACAGTTGTCTGTTGTTGTGGTGGGCTACACCGACAGTGACTAGGCTGGCAGTCCGGATGGTACGAGTCGTACTAACTGGAACTTTCTTCTTGGCGGCATGGTTGTGTCATGGCAAAGCGGCAAGCAAGGCTGCATTGTACGCAGCACTGTTGAGGCGGAGTATGTGGCCCTTGGTTCTGGCACACGTGAGAGCATGTGGCTGCGTCGCCTATTGTCCGAGTTGTGTCAGTCAGTCCCATCCATCACGTTGCACTGTGACAATGAGAGTGCCATGGCCAATGCTGACAATGAAGGCATGCATCACACTCGTACAAAGCAAGTCACTATCTTCATTCATTGATGCATGACGGCAGCATCAGCATTGTGTGGATTGAGACGGAACTGCAGTTGGCTGACTTCTTGACCAAGGCACTGAAGCGTGACACGTTCAAGAAGGCTGTGAGTGTGGTTGGTGTGCATTCGTGAGGTACTCTCTCTCTCTCTCTCTCTCTCTCTCTCT
>SZWC01002052.1:170684-194485 GCA_023375785.1 Penium margaritaceum | reverse complement strand
TCTCTCTCTCTCTCTCTCTCTCTCTCTCTCTCTCTCTCTCTCTCTCTCTCTCTCTCTCTCTCTCTCTCTCTCTATCTCTATCTCTATCTCTCTCTCTACCCCTGTCCACTAGGTCTATGTCCTCTTTGCTCGTCTATGTGCACTACGTCTATGAGTCCTGGGGGAGTGTTGGTTTTCACGCATCCTCCTTTGTAGTCTGTTGTGTCCACTTGGCTTGTGTACATTGGCGTGCAGATGACTGAAGGCAAGACGCGACGCTGTTGGAGTGTCGCCTGGTGGAGTCAACGTACGCTGAGGCCTACACGCGTCTTGCTTGAGCCTCCAATCTCCAACGTGCTCACCTCCATTTGCAGACCTCCTCAGTAGTCGTGTCGCCGGTAGTCACTATCGCTGCATATGCTGTTAGCACGCGTCCACTACTCGGTCTGACTGCACTTTTTTATCTACAGCGCCTTGTTCTGCTTAGGGTCCAAGTCTCATATTATTCCGGCACTGTTGGCACTGGGGAGTAGCGAAGACGCCGCCTGGGTTTAGGCGGGTAAAACTCATTGCTGCTATTTTCCTAGGTGATATTGATCGTAAGAGTGCGTTCGTAACGTGCATATGATGGTATGGTCCAGTTTTAAAAAGGAAAACTAGGCAGCAGGTTGGGGTTACAGCGTTGTTGATGCAGCGTGCAGGATTCCACGCTCGTTGCTTAAGTCTGTTGCCCCCTCCGTCTGTTGCTCTAGAGACTAAGTCTGGAAGCTCTGGGTTTGTTTCTCAGAAATGCGCGCGCCAATGTTGGCGCCAGAAATTAGCTGAAGACTGAAAGTGACTGATTAGGAATAAAGAATGAGCAACAATGGGAGACCCCTCCTAGTTCTAGCTCCCCCCACTAGTGTAGAACTTGTTACTCAGCTAACCAGCCAATCAGAAAAAAGTCCTAGCCCTATTTCCTGGCAGGCAAGGTGTTCTCGGTGAGCCCTGCCAGACGCCTGACAACCCCAAACCCGGCGTCGTCCGTTTTGTCTGAAAACGGGACCATACCATGTTACCGACACTGCGAACGCAGTCGTGCAGTCAGAATTAGCTAGAAAAAGAGCAGCAAAGAGTTATGGCTGCCCGAACCCAGGTAGTGCCTACGACGGTCCATGATGCCAAACAGTGCCACGCAACAAGAGACACGGACCCTAGGCAGAGCATGATGCTGTAGACGCAATGGCACAGTCAGAAACAGCGTTGAGTGCATGCAGACAGCATCTGCGGTGGCAGTGACCGCCGGCTGCATGATCGCCAAGGAGGCCTGTGGATGGAGCTGAGCACTTTGCCGGAGGAAGGAGGCTCCATCAAACTACGAGTAGGCCTCAACGTGTGTCGGCTCCACCGGACGACACTCCAGTAGCGTCGAGTTCCACCATCAGTCATCTGCACGCCGATGTACACAAGCCGGAAGGACACATGAGAGATGCGTAAAAACCAACACCCCCGCATGACTCACAGGCGTAGTGCACATGTGCGGGCAAAGACACAATCAACAACCAGACTCCCCCAGGGCACGCAGAGAAGAAAGCAGGGACAAAGAGAGCCACTCACGGACGCACGCCAACCGGACTCATAGCCTTCTTCAACAAGTTGCACTTCAGGGCCTTGGTCAAGAAGTCAGCCAGCTGCCGTGCTATCTCAATGCACACAATGCGGATACTCCCGTCATGCAACAACGAGCGCACATAGTGATCCTAAACGTTGATGTACTTTGTGCCTGTGTGATGCACGCCGTCATTGTCGGCAATGGCCATGGCACTCTCATTGTCACAATGCAACATGATGGATGCGACGGACTCACGCAACTCGGACAACAAACGACACAACCACACACTCTCACACGTGCCTGAGCCAAGGGCCACATACTCAGCCTCAGTAGTACTGCGTGTAATGGACCCTTGCTTGCCACTGTGCCAGGATACAGTCGTGTCGTAGATCAAAAGATCCAGCCTGTGCGAATCTTACCGTCTGGAGTGTCGGCCCAGTCACTATCGGTGTAACCCACTACGATGACAAATGGCTGGCGGCGGAACACGAGGCCTTGCCGAGGAGTCGAGACGATGTAACGCAGTACTCAGTTTGCACCCTCAAAGTGGAGGTGACGTGGTTCTCGAGAAAACTGAGACAGGAGGTTGACGGAGAATGCGATGTCTGGGCGCGTTGTCGTCGCCAGGAACATCAGAGACCCGATGACTCGCAGATACGTGGTCACGTCAATTGGCTCTCCCACAACAGCTGGGTCAGGAATCTTCAACTTCATCTGGCCATCAGGTGACATGGGTGAAGATGCGCTAGGCACGAGGGGCAGGTCCACGGCGAAGCGAGTGGACAGGGTCTGCACATAGGCAGCCTGGTGGACGTGCATGATACCCTGGGAGCGATCATGCTCGAGCTCCATGCCCAGGAAGACTCGAGCAGACCCGAGATCCTTCATCTGGTAGGCAGTGCGCAGCAGGTCCTTGACACGCTGGATGACAGCCATGTCAGGAGACGTAATGAGGAGATTGTCGACGTAGACTAGGACAACGGCGAGGGTCTGGCCTTGCGGGTTGACGAACAGTGCAGGGTTAGCGGTACAGCATTGAAGGCCACCGCGAAGGAGTGTGATGCTGATCTCTTGGTTCTTGCACTGAGGCGACTGCTTCAGGCTGTAGAGGGCCTTTTGTAGCTACCAAACTCTCCTAGTGCCGTCATCGAAGCCTGGAGGCAGCACCATGTAGAGATCCTCACCCTCAAATGAACCATGGAGGAAGGCGTTACTCATGTCCATCTGATGCAGCTCCCATCCATGCAGAGTGAAGAGCGCTCGGCTCGTGGAGAACCGGCCAACTAGAGCAAAGATCTGGTCGTAGTCAACCCCAAGGACTTGAGCAAACCCCCTGGCTGTGAGGCGGGCCTTGTACTTGTCCAAGGACCCATCGGGCTTCCATTTGCGCCGAAAGACCCACTTGGCACCGATGGCCTTTTGACGTGGAGGGAGGTTGACGAGGTCATACACGTGGTTCTGTCGGATAGCAGTGAGCTCGTCAGTGCAGGCACCATCCCAGTGTGCGGCCTCAAGAGAGGAGCGAGCCTCGCACAGGGTGGTTGGGTCCTCCGGGCGTGCTATGGAGCGGACTAAGAGAGCGAGTGCATCTCGAGCTCCAGGTGAGATGTGTGCGAATGCAGCCATGACAGCATGCCGATGCTCGTGATAAAGTATGGCATAGTCCAGTGCAGAGCCAGGATGAAGGTCTGCAATGATAGCCAAAGTGGTCATGCCGAGGGCCTTGGTGCTAGGGTTCCCACTCACGACCATGGGAGTGGAAGAGACACGTGGAGCGACAGGGGACCGAGACACCACAGCATGAGGTGTTGCGGTCTGCACGCTCACTCACCACATGTGTAGCGCGGTAGGGCAGGAAATGGTCTCGAGTCTGACGAGCCGATGGAGGCGGACGGGGCTGCTGGTCCGGATGGACCAGCGAACGCGATTGGGGCTGCTGGTTTGGAGGGTCCAGCGGACGCGACTGGGGCCGCCGGCCCGGAGGGGCCAGTGAGCGCGACTGGGGCGACTCGCCAGAGGGGACTAGTGGACGTGGCTTGGGCGGCTGGCCCAGAGGGACTAGTGGACACGGCTGGGACCGCCGGCCCGGAGGGACCAGTGGACGTGACTAGGGCCGCCGGCCCGGAGGGACCGGTGGACACGACTGCGGCCTCCAGCTCAGAGGGACCGGTGGATGCGACTGGGACCGGTGGACACGACTGGGACCGCAGGCCCGAAGGGGCCCGGGCACAACTGGGGCTGCTGGCTCGGAGGGGCCAGCGGGCGCGACTGGAGCTGCTAGCTTGGAGGGGCAACCGGGCGCGACTGGGGCTGCTGGCTGGGAGGAGGCAGTGGGCGAGACAAGGGCTGCTGGCTTGGAGGGAGTAAGTGATGTGCCAGGTAGAAGCGGTAGGACGGAGGATGGACTCACCACTCCTTCATGCAACGGGAGGAACACTGACGAGCAAGAGCGAATGAGATTGCGCGGAAATAGTTCCTCGAAGAATAGGGCATCACGGGACTCGACGATGTAGTGTAGGAAGGGATCCCACAAGCGCCAAGCCTTAGACTGACGAGAGGGGACGCTTGCAGGGGGCAAGCTTGCTGCCCTGCTGTGGGATGGGTAGCCACACGATGGCTACGCAGCCTTAGACACGAGCAGGGCATAGGTTGGCTCGCTGACCGCACCATTGCTGGTACGGTGTGGACTGGCGGGGAAGGGGTCCATGAGGAATCCGGTTCAAGACCCACGTCATGTAGGCCATGGCTTCAAAGTAGAAGCCATGGGAGAGGCCAGACTCAACCCGCATGGTGCGGACGGCATCGGCCATGGTACGGTTCCACCGCTTGGATACGCCGTTCTGTGTGGGCATATAAGGCGCGCACGTCTCGTGGTGGATACCGTGGGAGGCAAGAAAAGTCGTGGTCTTGCCCACCTACTCACCATCGCAATCGGAGCGAAAGCAGTGAAAGGGTCGACTACACTTGAGCTCCGCAAGGACAAGCCAGTCCTGAATAGCACGGGCGACATCGCTCTTCTGCTGAAGGCAGAGAACCCAGCGGTAGCGCGAGTAGTCCTCAGCGAGGGTGAGGACATAACGGCCATGCTCTCTGACGAAGTTGGTAGGGAGAGGACCTATGACATCGCGATGGACCAGCTCAAGAGGGGCGGACGCACGGGAGGAGGATAGAGGGTATGTGGACCGGTGCATCTTGCCCTAAGTGCAATCAATGCACTCTGTGGGGCATACTAAAGGGAAAGTCTCAGAGTCAAGGCCCTTTACCGGCTGGGTGCGGAGTATGCTGTCGACGGCAGCAAAGTGGACGTGGCAAAGGCGGCGGTGCAGGAGACGGGTGTGCATCGGCAAGAACGTGCTGGTAACAAACACATGGCCTGTGGCGGCCAACGAGGAGGGGATAGAAGGAGAGGAGGACAGACGAGGCACGTGCCACAGGTTACCACGGGCAGTGGCGTAAAGAACAACAAGACCGGACGGACGCAACGACACAGTGCCAACACCACATGAGTGCACAACGTCCATGCTCATGCGGTCAAGGACACTAACCAACAGGAGGTTGAGCTCAAGACCGGGGACAAAAAGGACATCGGTCAGGAAGACATCACTGGCAGGACCACGGAAGCGAACGACAACAACATCGCGGACAGGTAACACCTGGCTGGAGCCTGCCCGGACACCGGATACATCGGCAATAGGACCAAGCATACTGAAAGCCTCACGAGAGGCCGTCATGTGATGCGTGGCCATGGAGGCAATGATCCAGGTCTCGGCTAGGTCCTAGACCAAAGTCGCCAGATTGCTAACGATCATATGGCAGCACGCAAGAGATGCGGTCACAGTGGAAGGGGGCACGAACCGAGACGGCCAATTATCAAGCCACGTGGCGTCGTCATGGAGGGGGACAGAGGAGACCACGGGAGACAACGACAAACGAGGAGGCAAGACACAACCACAGCTCAATCTCTATCATACAAGGTGAGGGGGACAAGCGGGAGGTGACGCAACTCACACTTCCCTTGGGAGGCAGGCAAGGCGGGCCAAGCTGGAGCGCTATGAACTGCTCAAACTGTCGCTCACGCATTGATAACCCGACAGTGTGGACTGAGTGCGTAGTGACGGCGCCAGAGCTCGCATAGAACGAAGACTGCATCGGTGAAGGGAACGGGGGCGCCGACGGCTGCAGGTTATGCTACTACGGAGCGGGCGTTGGCAAGACCGGTACGGAAGTTGGTGGAGTGGAGCTGTTGGACGAGGTCGAGGCGTCAAGGCCAGCGATAGTGACCGCGGCAGAGGCAAGATGGCTCTCCCGTTGGCGACGCATGGTGGCGATTACGCACGCCTCGTCTGTGTGCAGCGGGCACGTGTACCACCCCTACCTGGGCTGGCCACAGTTGTGGCAAACTGCGCCACCACCGGTGCACCCTATCGACTGCTGCTGCTGCTGCTGTTGCTGACCCTTGCCCTTCTTGCTCTGGTGTTTCTTCTTTCCCGCCGACGAAGAGCTTGTGGAGGCAACTGCTATGGGGTAAGCGACAGCCACGGAGGCGACGACAGAGGAGGCTAGAGCCTTTGTGCGCTGAAGGCGGGACTCCATGCGAGCTTCCTCAATCCTGAGGAAGAGCTCGTATGCCCAGGGCATGAGGGTGCCCTGGGCCGCCATGGTGGAGAGGACGTCCTGGGAGTAGTGCATGAAGATATCCGCATACGCGCCAGTGGTGATGCTACTACGAAGCGGGCGTTGACTATGGATTTGGAATTTATAGGAAAAACCGTGCGAGATTGACCCAAGAACGAGGTCGATCCATCAAGAATTCAGAAAGATACGACTGGCCAAAGGTTGGACCGGCCGAAGGGGAAAAAGGTGACCGGAAATCGTCCCAAAAGACCAAGACTCGACCCTTGGAAGACCCAACAAGGCCGAAGTGCACCTTGGGGCCCGTATATTCAATGAGTCAAGGATCATTGAGGGTCAAGGGCGCTTTGGAATGACGCCACGGTCTGTTATTACCAGAAAGGGCGCTTCGGGCGGTCGTCACCGCCGCTAGTGGTGCTGCCAGCGGCAAATTGCCGTGGTTCACGGAAATGGCCATATCTCGGCCGTTCCTTCACAGAATGGTGTGATTCTTGGTGCGTTGGAAATCTGGGAAGGTGGACTACATGATGCTAAGGCAATAACGCTCATATCTGGCCTGTACAGGGCTGCACACGGCTCGGCGACCTCGGGTCACCTAGGATGTGTCATCATGTACATATAGTCTTGTATGTTGACACTTGAATAACAAGTACAGTTTACTCCCACTGTGCCACATGTGTTCCTGTGCTCCACCAAGACGACCCTATACTTCCACAACCCGGGAAGGTGTGCACCGACCTCCCTTTGGTCGCCGTTGCCACCGGTTGGTGCCTACACCATCCGGTTGAGGCTAGCACACAGCGCCCGGTTCACACTTGATATCAAAGCCACCTTTGGCTCAAGGGCACAATTTCCTACGTGGCAACCTCTCCTGGTCAGCGTAGACCAGCACGCATCTCTTCTGTTTGGCAGATCCGTGCCCAAGGCCAACCATGCACGCCGGCGACAAGGCGGTAGCCGGAGGACCCGTTGAGGAAGAAGTTGCACAAGACGCAAAGATGACTTCATCCAGCTCGTCCTCGCTGGCTGCGACGTTTGACCCGCAAGGCAAAGTAACAGCAGCTGCAGCACTGCACAAGTTGCTCGCCGACATGCAGGCCAAGATGGACTTGTTGGAGAAGCAAAACGTGTACCTCAATGAAGAGCTCGCAAAGCGTCCAGTGCCAACACCAGTGGCAGTTCGCACTGCGAACGTACATGCGGTGGGCGTCCCGAGCCCGCCCAAGCCGGAGCTGATCGACCCATCGAAGAAGGATGGACCAGCTTCGCACGCTTGGATACTCAAACTGGATTTATACTTCACCGCCATCATCGTTGATGCCTCACGGTACGAGGCACGCCGCGACCCTGCCGTGACCCTGTTGAGAGGGGCATTGTTGGATTGGTGGTCAGATGTGATACGGTCCAATCCACCTGGTAATGGAAGAGCAATGGTCGTCGGCATTGCGGTCGCGACCGGAATCTCAACCCCATCGGCTCCAACCTGCAGTAGTGGCGACCCTACCCTCAAATGTCCGACTTCGTGGAAGGAGTTCACGGAGTCGTTCATCAAGCGCTTCACCGTGGGTGAAGTGAGGAACAACGCACGTGCAAAGTTGCGTCGGCTTCGCCAAACTGGTGGCGTCGCCGACTACACCTGCAAGTTTCGTGAGATCGTTGCCAATTGTGGCTTCAACTCTCATGAACTGTGCTTCCACTGTAGCAACGGCCTCAAGAACGACGCCCGCACTGTGACGGTGATGCACGACCTCAACGACGACCTGCCGGGGATAATCTCAGCAGCAGAGCGGTACCACTTGCGCGTGCAACAGGCTCATGCCAACAACACAATTCCTTTGGTGGTGGTTACGGCAAGCGGGCCGACAGTGATGACACGCCCATGGAGATCGGCGCATTGCAATTGCGCAAGTGCTACAACTGTGGTAAGCCTGGCCACATTGCGCGTGATTGTCGGAGTACAAAGAAGGGCGACAGCAAGGGTAAGCGACAAGGGAAGGGGAAGCAAGCCACAAAGGAAGCAGAGAAAGTAACAAAGGAGTCGGGAAACAAGGAGAGCCGGGACTAGATGGTGTTATTCCTGGCTCCTCTCAACCCAAACCGCCAGTTAACCGCCCACCCGAACGCCTTGCGACAAATAAGGGGGTTTCCGATGTCAAGGCATGGGACGCGGGGTATGAGGTGGAGCAGCCTGCACTTCTCTTGGAGGCGCGAGTGAAAGGCGTCAAGGGGAAGGTGGGGAGCCTACTGGATTGTGGCACAAGCCACAGTTTTGTGAGCATGGAATGTGCTCGGAAGTGGGGCCTTGCGCTCACGAGCAAGAAGCGGACCGCTAACCAAGTGGACGGCACGATTGAAATGGGGTACCTGACCCGTCCCCTCTCCATTTGCACGGGGAAGCTTCGCATAACGACCGTATACCGGGTGTGCCCGGTGAAAGATAATGATGTGATCCTCGGTCGTGACTTCCTCCACAAGTACAACCCCGTCGTCAAATGGGAGGCGCGCACCGTCTCAGTCAAGCTCGGAGACAAGGAGTATCCCCTGCCTACGTGGTCCAAGGAAGAGGCCGCGGAGGAGGAGACTTGCGGGGAGGAAGCGCCGCAGCCGTCGGTGCCTCGCAAGGAGGAATTGGCACCTATGATGCTGAACTTCATGCAGCTCAAGCGCACGATTCAAAAAAAGGAGCAGATTTTGTTGGCATTCATGCGAGACGTGGAGGACGATTTCGACAAACCAGAGGACGTGGCGCCTGCTATGGCACATGGGGCGACTCTTGAGCAGCCGGGGGCCAAAGGCAAGTTTGCCGCGGTGCCCGAGGGGTTTTGGAAGGTGTGTACGGAGTTTGAGGACGTGTTCCCCGACACCCTCCCGACGGGTCTGCCACCAAAGCGGGACGTGGACCATCGCATCGACCTCAAACCTGGAGTGTGCCCGCCTGTTCGTGCAACGTACCGCATGAGCGACGCGCAGCTGCAGGAGCTCAAAAAGCAACTGACAGAGGTGACAAAGCAGGGCTTCATCCGCCCATCCTCTTCTCCTTACGTTGCACCTGTCCTGTTTGTGCAGAGAAGGCGAGGGAGATGTGCATGTGCGTGGACTGCCGGGCGTTGAATGAGTTGACCATCAAGAACCGGTACCCGCTTCCACGAGCTGAGGAGCTCTTCGATCAGCTCCGTGCGGCTCGTTTTGTCACAAAGATTGACCGCCGTTTTGGCTACCATCAGATACGCATCGCAGCAGATGATGTGGAAAAGACGGCCTTCCGTACCCGCTATTGTCACTACGAGTTCCTCGTGATGCCTTTCGTGTTGACCAGTGCGCCGGCCACCTTCATGGCGGTAATGGACAACATCTTCAGGCCACACTTGGATGACTTTGTGGTGGTTTACCTCGACGACATCTTGGTGTGCAGCAGAACGGCGCCGGAGCATGAGGAGCATGTGAAGAAGGTCCTTGAAATTTTGAGGACGGAGAAGTTTTTTGCAAATCTCTCGAAGTGTGAGTTTGCGATGGGTAAAGTTGAATTCCTTGGATGTATAACTTGCAATGGAAAGATTGCCATGGACCCGCGCAAAGTATCCCCCGTACAAGAGTGGCCGAAGTTGCGTAATGTACATGATGTGCAAGTGTTCCTTAGTTTTTGCAACTGCTATCGCAGGTTCATCCTTGGCTCCGCGGGACTGTCAACGCCACTCTCCAATCTCACTCGCAAGGATCGTGAGTGGAGTTGGGTGGTTAGCAAACAAGAAGCCTTTGAGAACCTCAAAAGGGCTCTGGCCTCCGCGCCGGCCTTGCACTTGGCCGACAGCGGCCGTGAGATTGACATGGCGACGAATGCATTGAGCCTGGCCATTGGTGGGATCCTTTTGCAGGACTTTGGCAACGAGTCGCAGCCGGTCGCCTACTACTCGCGCAAGTTGCGTGGGGCGGAGCTGAACTACGCCACCCATGATAAAGAGATGCTCGCCGGGGTCGCAGCCTTCAAGAACTGGCAGTGCTACCTCCAAGCGCGGAAATGCACGGTCTACACGGACCACCACGCGTTGAAGTACTTCAAGACGCAGTCGAACCTGAGCCGATGGCAAGCGCATTGGGTGGAGTACCTCGAGTCGCACTTCGACTACGACATCGTGTACCAGCCGGGTTGCATCAACCCAGCCGACGCACTCTCACAACGACCGGACCCGATGATGCGGGTCGCGTCTCTCACCGTCCACGAGGATGCTTTCCTTGTGAAGCTCTTCACGGAGGGATACGAGGCGCATGGGGAGTACGACGCTCGGAGATTTTTCTTCGAGGCGCCGTATTGGCGACGTCACGGCACACAGCAGGTGGTGGTTCCCGCGGTTCCGGCGCTTCGGCAGCTGATTGTGGAGGAGTGTCATGACAGTGGCCCGAGTGGCCATTTCTCCGCCGACAAGTCATTGAAGACGGTGGCTCCCTTCTTTTGGTGGCCCACCATGTCGTCGGAGGTGGCTGAATTCTGCCGGAGTTGTGACGTGTGCCAACGCCACAAGGCGCGGAGGACGAAGACCCCGGGTCTCCTCCAACCCTTTCCCATCCCTGAGCAGCCGTGGCAAGACATCTCCATGGATTTCATCACGGATTTGCCCACGACAGCGGCAGGCCACAATGCGGTGTTGGCGGTGGTGGATCGTATCAGCAAGATGTCGCACTTCATTGCGCACGTGATACGGTGAGCGCGGAAGGCACCACTCGGCTGTTCCTCGAGCACGTGGTGCGTCTCCATGGCGTGCCGCGGTCCATTGTGAGCGACTGTGGCCCGCGTTTTACAAGCAAGCTCTGGCGAGAACTCATGGAGCGGTACGGTAGCAAGGTGCAGCTATCGACTAGTTTTCACCCTCAAACTGACGGACAAATGGAGTGGACAAACCATACGTTGGAGCAGCTCCTCCGTACAGTGGGTGATCCGGACGAGTCGGCATGGGACCAACGATTGCCGGTCACTGAACTTGCGTACAACTCTGCCACGTGTGCCTCCACCGGCAAGGCGCCATTTGAGGTGGTGAACGGGACGGTACCCGCCACGTCCCTCAGTTTGCACGTCGCAAGCAACCTGCCCGCGGTGGAGTCTACCGCACGTGACTTCAAGCAGATTTGGGCAGCGACACGGCTTGCATTGAAGAAGGCGCAAGAGCAGCAGAAAGTACAAGCGGACCGCCGACGCACAGACGCAACTCTTACGGTCGGTGATCGCGTGCTTCTCAACAGCGCGCATGTCAAGCTTCGCGGGGTCCGGTCGGACAAGTTGAAACCCCGGTGGCTTGGTCCGTTTGAGGTGCTCGAAATGCAGACACCCGTGGTGGCGCGGTTGGCTCTTCCACCTTCCATGCCAGTCCACGACGTGTTCCACATCTCCATGCTCAAGCTCTACCATGACCCGGCCGAGCATTTTCCTGGCCGCAGTTCTGAGCCTCCCCCTCCAGTGGTGATCGAGAGCGAGCAAGAGTTTGAGTTGGAGACCATCCTTGACCACCGTTGTCGTGGCCTTGGATGGGAGTACCTGGTCGAGTGGAGGGGCTATGATGCAGCCCACAACTCCTGGGAGCCTGCCAGCAGCTTCAACGTTGGCGGGGTGAATGTCATCCTCCGGGACTATCAAGAGCGAATCGGGACGGCTCGATCCTAAGGGGGGGGTGTAGTGTAAGCCGGACAGTGCCAACAGCACTGATTATGGCTTGTGGCTTCCTTCAATGTACAAGCTGACTGGAAAAACCATGTGAGATTGACCCAAGAACGGGGTCGATCCATCAAGAATTCAGGGAGATACGCCCGGCCAAAGTTTGGACCGGCTGAGGGGGAAAAGGTGACGGGAGATCGTCCCCAAAAACCAAGGCTCGACCCTTGGAAGAACCAACAAGACCAAAGCACACCTTGGGGCCCAGATAGTCAATGCGTCAAGGATCATTGAGGGCCAAGGGCGCTTCGGAATGGTGCCACGGTGTGTTATTACCAAAAGGGCGCTTCGGGCGGCCGTCACCGCCGCTAGTGGTGCTGCCAGTCGCAGATTGCCGTGGTTCACGGAAACGACCATATCTCGGTTGTTCCTCCACATAATGGTGTGATTCTTGGTGCGTTGGAATGCTGGGAAGGTGAGCTACATGATGTTAAGGCAATAACACTCATCCATGGCCAATACAACGCCACGCACGGCTCGGCGACCTCGGGTCGCCTGGGATGTGTCATAATGTACATATAGTCTTGTATGTTAACACTTGACTAACAAGTACAGTTTACTCCCACTGTGCCACACGTGTTCCCGTGCTCCCCCAAGACGACCCTACGCTTCCGCAACCCGGGAAGGTGTGCACCAGCCTCTTTTTAGACACCGTTGCCATCGGTTGGTGCCTACACCATCTGGTTAAGGCTAGCACACCGCGCCCGGTTCACACTGCGCTGCTACTACTGCTGCTGCTGCTGCTGTTGTTGCAGCTGCAGCTGCTGTTGTTCCCGGTCCTTTTGCTGCTGCTGTTGTTGTTTTTGCAACTCTTGTACCTGCAATAAGAAAATGGGGGGTACCCCCCTGGGGGTCCCCCCAACGGAGGAGGACCCCTCTCCACCAGGGTTGTTAACCATGGTTTTGGTGCCCCCTCTTTGTTTTTTTTTGTATTTTATGTGCTGCTGATGTCAGCAGTGACGTCAGCCTAGGACGGCTAGCATCAACGTTGCTACGGCATAATCTACTGCTGCTACTATTATAAAGTTTCTTCCCCACCCTTCTACCTCCTTTTTTATCTTGATGGCGTGAGCAATGACGTCAGTAGTGACGTCAGAGGCTGGATGCCAACGCCAGCAGTGGCTGTGGTTAGGGCCGCAATTGCAGAGCTGCAGTGGCTGCTATTGTTGATGCCGCTATTACTGTTGTTGCTGCCGCTGCCGCTGCTTGCCGCCGGTGCTGCTTTTGCTGCTGTTGTGCTGCTGCTGTTGCTACAGTTGCCGTTGCATCAGCTACTGCTACTACTACAATTGCTATCGCTGTTGTGGCAGTAGCAACTGCTGCTCCTCCTTCTTCTGTAGTAAGTACTGTTGCTGTTGTTATAGAAGCTACTACTGCTGCTGCTACTACTGTTGCTGCGGCTATTGTGGTAGCAGCAAGTGTTATTGCTGCTGCTGTTGCTACTGCTGCTACAGCTGCTACTACCATTACTATTGTTGTTGCTGCTGCTGTTGCTACTGCTGCTGTGTGCTGCTACGGCTGCTGAGGCTGTTGTGGCAGCTATGGCAGCTGCTATTGGGGTGGGGGAAGTTTTTCTCTTTTTTTTTCCTTTTTTTCTGCCACTGCGAGCCTCGCTACTCGCTGTGGGCAGCGGGCTGCGAGCAGCGAGCTCGCTGCTCACTACTAGCAGCTCCCTGCTCGCAGCGAGCAATGGGCCTGCTTCTTGCAGCCCGCACCTCGCGGCGAGCTATGGGCTACGAGCGATAGCAGCTGTTGTTGGCTGCTACTAGCTGTTGCTGCAGCCGGCTGCTGCTGTTGCTTGCTGCTGCTTGTTGCTATAACTGCTGTTACTTGTTGCTATGATTGATCACTATTGCTGCTACTGCTCATTGCCGCTACTACTAGTGTTGCGAGCTGCTGCTACTGGCCGCCGCTACTGCTTGCTGCTTCGAGCTGCTGCAGCTGTTGCGAGCTGTTGCATGTTGCTGCTGCCGGCTACTGCTATTCTTACGAGCTGTTGCTGCTGGATGCTACTACTGCACGCAGCTGCTGCTGGCTGCTACTGCCACTCCTCGTTGCAGTTGCCTACCGCTGCTCCTACTCGCTGGTGCCAGTCACTCCACTTGGGTGACGTTGCCACGTGCGTTGTCGCGCGCAAGTGTCGGACGCGGCCTGTCGCTCACCTCCTTGCATCACGCGTCAGGGTCAGTGGTGTCGAAAAAAACCGGGCAGCATTTCCCCTGGCCCAGTGGCCGTGGGAAAAAATCTGACGTCGCCATCAGGCGGGTCAATGCGGCCGAAAGAAAATCCGGCAGCATTTTCCCTGTAGTGGCGCATATGGGGGTCCGCCGACGTTGTCTGGCACCTGTACGCCAGTCTTCTACTGCTACTCTTACGCTCTGGCTCTGATACTAAAAAAGGAAATCTAATCAGCAGGTTGGGGCAGCAGCATTGATGATGCAACGTGTGGGCTTCCACGTTCGTTGCTGAAGTCTGATGGCCCCTCAGTCTGCTGCTCTAGAGACTAAGTCTAGAAGCTCTGGGTTTGTTACTCAAAAATGTGCGCGCCAGTGTTTACGCCAGAAAGTAGCTGAAGACTTAAAGTGACTGATTAGGAATGGAGAATGAGCAACAGTGGGAGACCCCTCCAAGTTCTAGCTCCTCCAGCTAGTAGTACTTATTTCTAAGCAAACGAGCCAACCAGAAAACAGTCCTAGACCTATTTTCTCGTAGGGAAGGTTTTCCTGGTGAGCCCTGCCAGACGCCTGACAGCCCAAAACCCGAGCGTCGTCCGTTTTGCCTGAAAACTAGACCATACCATGATGTAGACGCTGTGAGCACAGTCATGCGGTCAGAATCAGCTAGAAAAATAGCAGCAAAGAGTTGTGGCTGCCCGAACCCAGGCAGTGCCTACGACAGTCTTTCATGCCAAACAGTGTCACGTAGCAAGAGACGTGGACCCTAGGCAGAGCATGATGCTGTAGACAGAATGGCACGGTCATAAACAACGTTGGGTGCATGCAGACAGCATCTGCGGTGGCAGTGACCGCCGGCGGCCCGACCGCCGAGGAGGCCTGCGGATGGAGCTGAGCACGTCGTTGGAGGGAGGAGGCTCCAGCAAACCGGAGTAGGCCTCAGCGTGCGTCGGCTCCACCGGACGACACTCCAACAACGTCGAGTCTCGCCATCAGTCATGTGCACGTCGATGTACACAAGCCGGGAGGACAAAACAGGGCACAATGAGAGATGCGTAAAAACCAACAGGTTCCAAGCAAAACAGACAGCGCCCGGGTTTTGGCCCGTCGGTTGTCTGGTAGGGCTCACTGAGAAAACCCTGCCTGTCAAAAATTAGGTCATTCTTGTGACTGGCTTAGAAATGATTGACAAGCTCTTCAGAGCCGAGGGGAAGCTAGAACTTTTAGGGGTGTCCCATTGTTTCTCATTCTTGCTTCCCTATCAATCATTTCCATTTTTCAGCTATTGTATGGCGCTAACTCTGGTGCACCGGTTTCTCAGTAACAACATCAAAGCTATCTGGTGCTGGAGGTTGAGTGGGCAGCCCAAGCAACGCGCTTTGGGTTCCTGCTACATCAAAAAGGTTCTTCTCCCAACGTGCTGAATTAGGTTTTGAAGATGTAGGGCCCGCGATGGTTCTTCATAGCCCAAGTGTATGTTGGGTGCTACATAACGCTCCCACTCTTCCTTCAATGGGATCCATCTCCGACGAGCCGCCACAGGGTCCGCTACGGGAGTGCGCCATCCATGATGTGCCCGGGCATTCAAGCGACCGTCTGTGTCCACGTCGATGCAACGTGTAGTCAAAGTATGAGAACGTGTAGTCAATGGGTACATTGACTACACCCACCCGCATACCCACTGTCCTCGCAACTAAAGATCGCCGTACCTACTATTCGCACGAAAAGGATGGTAGGGCCACTTTTGTATAAAAATGTGTAAAACGTTCACAAAATGTATACAATACTTCCGATGTCCACTGTTTAAAACGAATACTTGGGATGTCCACCGTGCCAAAATCATATGGGGGACGAACTAATTCTCCGCATACCCACTTTCCACATGAGCCCGCGGAAGACAATTGCATTGAAACAGGATCCCAGGGTAGCCTCGCGCACCATGGACAGCGTGGTAGTCGACAATGCCAGTGCACCACACCATGTCGAGATTCCTCTCTGACTTGGCGTCTTTGTCTTTGTGGAGTAGCATTGGTCCAGTGCAACCGTGACACTGCTCAACGTCCAATGATCGGGTGCCGCTCACTCGCCTACTGTGAGCACCGTCCATCTAGTGCAAAGTACGTTACCAAGCAAACCTCACGAAGTAAACTGTCAAAAACATCATTGAACCGAAAACTTGCACGCCAAAGAAGGGACAGAGCTTAGGGTCACAGTCCGCGTCGGGACGGCTGCCCGACCTGTCTAGAACGCCGTGAGTCTTGTCCCTCGCCCTTATTACGATGTACATTGTATGGTTAACCATCCTAAACCATCGACATGTCATCCGAGGGTTGCACGAACGGCGGAAATGGCCGTGGGTGGAATACTGGATATTATGTGGACCGCTTTGTTGCCCACCGAGCATGGGTTGCAATCAAGGAAGCATGGGACCGCAGAGAGGCACATTCAAGGAGCGTACATGGCCGCCATTTGCCAGAGACCACATGGGCTGTGACACCTAAAGCCATGGCACAGACCCTCGACTGGCCATTGCCCAGTGTGAGACCATTGAACAGCCCGGATGTATGGGAGCCATGGATATCATCCGAGCCTAATTGTCCATGCGGATGCAACCGCTCCTAGAGCACGTAAAAATACGGAGCTGGCAATCATCATTAGCCATCTCCATTCACGATGTTGTACACCATACAAAACATGGGTCGACTGGTCCATGGACATGACGACACCGAGCCCACTGACGTCATGGACGTGCGTATGCGGTTCTGGACCGAGCGTGCCTACACGTGGGACACCGAGGCGAGGATCTACCGATGGGATCAAGATGGCGCATGGGGTGGCGAAGCTACCAGACCCAGCAGGCCACAGCTCACTCCCCAGCAAGTGAAGGAGGCATGGGCAAGGATCAAGGCTCGCTGGGACACGCTCGTTGCAACGGAGGTCCAACCTAGTTGGGTGAAGGACCCATGCGAAGCAGAGACCATGTGTTGGATTTTAGGTGAACGCATGCCAAATCCACGTCCACCTAACACCCCTGGGCAATGATGCCTTGGGCTTGATACCCTCGGTGGGTGCTTTGGTTGTGTTTGCATCACACTTTCATTAACGTACTCAATGTTGTTGCTTTCGCATGTGCCACAGAGAATGCGCTGTCATGAATTGTGCAAAATGTTTGCCCGTTCAATGCTACCTAACACATAGTGGACATGTGGAACATCTTCCAATGTTTTTTACAACTATGTGACCGCTTATTACGTCCCTTTGAGGTCGGTAGTGGTCATGTTGAATATGATTGGTTCAAAACATTCCCCGCGTGTCCATTATTTTCATGGGAAATAGTCAAGTATTGTTCAGATAGTGGTCATGGTATACATTTAAGTACGTTTTCATGTAGTATGTGACTTCTTTGCATGTTACCCACCTCTACACTCCATCACACGGAGAACTTGTATGAGTATCTGACTCGTGCAACGGACAGACTTGTAGTGGAAAAATAAGCAATGCAGTGTACTAAACACTTAGATCGTAGCTGAATTTCATTGAAATGACAGTACTATTAATCACAAAAATTGCTTTGCTTGTCATTAGTGTCCAGTTGCAGCAAACACTAGAGAGAGCGGTAAGGTCAAAAGAAATTGTGTGCATGTTTGTGAACATCAACTCCAGTAAAACAGAGGTGCTAAGTCACATGTACTAATCCACAACTGAATGTGCACGGGTAAGCCGTGCGCAAAATAGATGACTTCACAAGCAGGGCACTCTGCACCTTCATTGAACTCTAGGCATGCATCATAGAAGACTTCCCCAAAGGGGGACGCACACATGCCCGTGCATGTGGTGACCACTTCATATCTGGCCTCCTCCACCTTTGTCTTGCCTAGGTTGAGACTAGCCACCTTGGAACACATGGCTTGTGCATCCTCCACCGCACATCCGCTGTCATGGGCCACATGTAATCTGACCCTGTGCCGTTGCACTTTGAGCCTTGGTTGCCGCTTGAACACCGTCTTCAGGAGGACATGAATCTGCCTCACCTACACAGTTAAGAAGTACACAGAACAAAGTTACAAATTCACAAAGATAACAAAGTTAACAATTCACCATGGGCCATCAATGCACGACACTCAATGTTGCATTGCCTATCTTTACATCGAAGGTCATTCTTGTGATTGGCTTAGAAAATGATTAACAAGCTCTACAGAGCTAGGGGGGAGCTAGAACTTGGAGGGGTTTCCCATTGTTGCTCATTCTTGCCTATCAATCATTTTGTGTTTTCAGCTGTTGTCTAGCGCTAACTATGCCGCACCGGTTTCTTAGTAACAACATTAAAGCTACCTGGTGCAGTAGGTTGAGAGGGCAGTCCAAGCAACGCGCTTTGGTTCCTACTGCATAGAAAAGGTTACTGTTCCAACGTGCTAAATTAGGTTTTCAAGATGTAGGGCCCGTGATGGCTCTTCATAGCCCAACTGTATGTTGCATGCTACATAACGCTCCCACTCTTCCTTCAATGTGACCCATCTCTGACGAGCTGCCACAAGGTCCGCTACGGGAGTGCGCCATCCATGATGTGCCCGGCCATTCAAGCGGCCGTCTGCGTCCACGTCGATGCAATGTGTATTCAAAGTTTGAGAGTAGGTGTACACTTAGCGAAGTGGACTGAAGGAGAAGCAAGTTTAGTACACACGATAGTACGTGTTCATAGTGCAAATTGGTACAAAACAACACGCTGGACAGTCAAAGTCTTCTTTGGTGCATGACATAGTTTGACACAAAAACCCGGTCTACCAACCTGACATATGGTCAGGAAGGTGCGGCAGCAATGTCGGGCGGGCAGAATGTACCTGCCCGTGTCCACGTCAAAACGGGCTGAACTTGGTCGTGCGATGCACGGTCCCATACCGCCCTGGGTGGGGCAACGTCGTCCCATTGGGCCGTCGTCCACTTTTGGCATGGACTGTTGAAGTGGACTAGTCTGCTTTAGTGGATCATATCACCAATGCCGCGTCATTGTGTGTTGAATCCACAAAACCCAAACATAGCCTTTGCAACGACAAACCCGCCATGCAAAGGTAATCAAATCAATTACCTACCACCATGCGCACGAGCGATGTTAGTATGGTTACGTTACGTTCTTTGAGCAAAAGTGTGGACGCCGGTTGATGATGTTCAGACGAGGCTCAGCCGATGTCAACACCTTTTTACCCAAACCCTCAACAATTCGTTAAACAATGGGTGCGATATAGACATTTCTAAAAAAAACGGGGGCAACATAGGACACTAATAAAAAGCAGGGACGACCTAGCCCTTGTGTTTTTTTCGAATGGGGGCGGCGGAGTTATCTTTGGATTACATAGTAACCCTATTGTGGTCGCTTGGCTGCCCGCGTTTTTGTTGTGTAGTGGATTTTTTTAAGCGAAGTTGTGCGACGAGAAGACGCCGGGAAAATCAACCCCCCGGTCAAAACAAGGATGCTAACATTCCTGGCTAGGGTGACAAAGGAGATGGGATGAATCTGCACTAAAAGGCATGATAGTTGTATTCATAATGTATTAGAAATGTTCGGTGCAATTTCATGGCAACATAGAAATCCTAATTTGGTAGTGTGACGTTGTAGGGCTACTTTTTCTTTCATGATTTTCGCCAGCTGACATTGTACCAACAATAGTGATTTGGATTGCATTGGGATTCAATTCTTTTAAAACTATAATGATGTAAGAAATGTGAGCCTTTCCTGTAAAACATTATTGCTACTAATGTCACCAATGTACCACAAGTTACATTGTGTATGTAGAAGACATGAGAAAGGACATCAAGAGGTCTTTTTCATATACTTTCTATTTGAAAACACTGTTATCTTACACCTGTTTTTGCCCATTCGTTTGTTTCTCTTCATTAGGATCCATACATCGGCGTCATTATCATGTTAGGTTTTCCCGTTATGAGATTTTGACATTACACAACATGACAAGATGACACACAACATCACATGAGAAAACATGACACAACACATGATACAACATCAGAAACTACAACATGGCACGGCACATCACGACATTATCTGTACGAAACGATATGACACGGCGTGACGCGACGTGACACGACACGACACGACGCGGCACAACACGACACGGTATGACACGACATGACACGACGCGGCACAACACGACACGGTATGACACGACATGACACGACGCGGCACAACACGACACGGTATGACACGACACGACACGGTACGACAAGCTATGAAACGACATGACACGGTACAACACGATCCGAATAAACATGACACCACCCGACATTACATGAAATGAAACAACACGATTGGTACAACATGACACGACAAGACACGACACGACACGACACAACACGACACAACACAACACGAGTCAACACGACTCAACACAAAAGGACACAAAATGACACAACATGACACGACACGACACAAAATGACACAACACGACATGACACGAGATGACATGAAACGACACAGAATGACACGACACCACACAACTCAACACCACAGGGTACGACACGACGCGACAGGTTACAACTCGACACGATACGACACAACACAACACAACACGACACGACATGACACGACACGATAGCACACGACACGACACGACGTGACACGACAGCACACAATAGGACACGACAGCACACAACACAACACGACATCACACGACACAACACGACACCACACGAAACGACAAGAAACCACATGACACGACACGACATGACACGACACAACACCACATGACAGGACACGACATGAAACAAAACAAAATAAGACAACACGACTCGGCACGACAAAACATGACACGACACAACACAGCATGACATGAAACGACTTGACACAACACGACACAACATAACACGCTACGACATGACACAACACGACACGACACGACACGACACGACACAACACAACACAACATGACATGACACGACACGATACGACACGACACGACACGACATGACACGACACGACACGACACGACACGACACGACACGACAAGACAAGACACGACACAACACAACACGACACAACACGACATGACACGACATGGTACAAGGAATAATGCTACAAGACATAATGTCACACATGGTTTAAAATAAATAAAGATATCTTTAGTCCACTAATAACTTTAATGTAACATTCACGCTCTAGGTTCTCATGTTCTTGCTATGTTAAATAACATGCAATGGGAATCCTACCTATGCCATTGCTGACATACACAAACATGGAGATGGTAGCTTAGCTGAAGATATCACAACACTTACCTGATTACCTTATTATTTGGTTTGTTGCATGTTGAAGAGGACAGATTTGCACTTTGGTTTTTTTTGCATGGACATGGAGCTTTACAATTGGAATTCAAGAGCGCGTTTCGTTGCATACTTCTTTGCAAAGATACACCTGTCTGGGCAAAGAGTAACCATGAGCAAGGGCCTTTGCAAATTCACCTCCACCTCAAAAAGATATTGCGAGGGTGTACAATATACGCATGCACATACGTGGTGCATGAGATCAGTTTTTCATGTGTTGTATTGATGGAGAGCCTTGCGATTGGAATTCAAGAGCGTACTTGGTTGCATACGTTTTTGCAAAGGTACCCCTGTCTGGGCAAAGAGTAACCATGAGCAGGGGCCTTTGCACATTCAACTCCACCTCAAAAAGATATCGCCAGGGTGTACAATATACACATGCACATACGTGGTGCATGAGATCAGTTTGTCATGTGTTGCATTGATGGAGAGCCTTGCGATTAGAATTCAAGAGCGTACTTGGTTGCATACCTTTTTTGCAAAGATACCCCTATCTGGGCAAAGAGTCACCATGAGCAGGGGCCTTTGCACATTCAACTCCACCTCAAAAAGATATCGCGAGGGTGTACAATATACGCATGCACATACGTGGTGCATGAGATCAGTTTTTCATGTGTTGCATTGATGGAGAGCCTTGCGATTGGAACTCAAGAGCGTACTTGGTTGCATAGTTTTTTGCAAAGACACCCCTATCTTGGCAAAGAGTAACCATGAGCAGGGGCCTTTGCCCATTCAACTCCGCCTCAAAAAGATATTGCGAGGATGTACATTATACGCATGCACATACGTGGTGCATGAGA
The DNA here is from genome assembly GCA_023375785.1 of Penium margaritaceum. Classification (NCBI taxonomy): domain Eukaryota; kingdom Viridiplantae; phylum Streptophyta; class Zygnematophyceae; order Desmidiales; family Peniaceae; genus Penium; species Penium margaritaceum. The sequence goes on along the minus strand of SZWC01002052.1, from coordinate 172,285 downwards.
TCAGTTTCTCATTTGTTGCATTGATGGAGAGCCTTGCAATTTTAATCCAAGAGCGTAATCCGTTATGATTTTCATTTGGAAAATACGACATAAACATGATATTTTACATTGGCAAATTAGGATACTTGAAAGGAACAGATACGGACATGATTTTAATCACTTGGAGGTATCAAAATGGCGATGATTGCCATTGGAAATCACAAAACAATGACAATGATTGTCATTGCAACAAGATGAAGGGTAGCATTCTTATGTAGGATTGGAATCCGAATGATTGAGTGAGTGTGTGAGTGAGTGATTAAGTGGGTGGGTGGGTGGATGGATGGACGAGTGTGAGCGAGTGAGTGTGAGTGAGTGAGTGAGTGAGTTAGAGAGTGAGTGAGTGAGGGAGTCGCCGTCGCCGTTGCCGTCAGTGTCGCCATTGCCGCACCATCGCCGTTGTTGCACCATTGCTCTCATTATCACTCCCGTGACATGACACCACATCACATGACATCACATCACGTGACAACATGTCACGTCTCATCGTATCGATTGCATTGCATTGATGTCATTGCATTGATTGCATTACATTACATCTCACGTTGAATTGGATCGCTGTCGCTGACGATGTTGATGTTGAAGTTGATGCCAATGCCGATGTGAATGTCACATTCTATGTCGTAGTCTATGCCATAGTCCGTATTACAGCCTATGTCACAGTCTACACCCGTGATCATTAATGTCGATTTTAATAATTTCTGGAGTGGTCGAAATAGGATACGTTATTTTGTTCAACCAATCTAAAGGATCACAAAAATGTTTTTAACTTTACTTCGTCAAGTTTAAAGTGCCATTTTGCATTCTTTCCCTGTTTACTTCTCCGGGTTCCTACTCTCTATTTTTCTGGAGTTCGACAAATGAGCTTGGTTTTTTTAAGTTATTGTTGCTCCCACGTGTGTGACTCAGCCATCGCTTTCGAACAACGAAAGAAAAAGGAGGAGCGACTGAGACATCGCGCCAAACTCGTCAGTTCGTCTGACAGCCTGTTACACAAGCTGTCAGACAAAGTGACGCATGTGGAGGGTGAATGTGACAGTTCAAAGTTCGAGATTCAATTTTTGAAACACTCAACGGTCCACAAGGGACGCGCACGCGACCGCCCACACCAAGCACGTCGTCGAAATTAAGGACCATTTAAATTGTGAACAGCCAACTTTGTCGAAATTAAAGTCCCATTCATCCACGAATTCGACCGATTAGGATCACCATAACAATTCAAACTGCAAAATTCACATCGAAATCAAAGATCACATAATTCTTGAAATCCTAGTTGTCGAATTTAAAAATCAGGGGGTATGTCGCTTTCGCTCTCGCTGTCGCTGTTGCTGTCGCAGTTACTGTCGTTGTCGTTGTCGCTGTTGCTGTTGCTTTCGCTGTCGTTGTTAATGTTGCTATCCTTGTCGCTGTCGCTGTCGCATCGCATAACATCACACTACAATACGTCACATCACATTACATGACATCGCATCGAATGCATCGCATTGCATCGCATTACATCGTATTGCAATCCATCGCATTAGATCCTATTGCACCACATTACAGTACATCACATCACATCA
>SZWC01002052.1:124201-147696 GCA_023375785.1 Penium margaritaceum | reverse complement strand
CAGCATCAGCACCAACAGCAGCAGCGGCGGCCCCAACATTCGCCGCTACTCACGTCAGCACCCTTCTGCTGACGTCACTGCTGATGTCACTGCTGACATCATCAACAAAAAAGACACAAAAAAAAGGGTGAAAAAGGGGGGGGGGAGAAAGGGAAGGGGGAAGGCAACCTTAGGGGTGGATAGAACTCCCACCACCCCTTTTTGCTGATATCAGCCGGAACAACCAAAAAAAAAAAACAAGGGGCACCACACCATGGCCGGTACCCCTAGTGAGGAGGGGTCCTCCTCTATTGGGGGGACCCCTACCCCTCCTTTCTTGCAACGCCTACAGCAGCAGCAGCAGTAGCAGCAATAGCAGTAGCAGCAGCAGCAGCAATAGCAGCAGCAGCAGCAGTAGCAGCAGCAGTAACAGCAGCAGCAGCAGCAGCAGCAGCAGCAGCAGCAGAAGCAGCAGTAGTAGCAGCAGCAGCAGCAGCAGCAGCCGCTGCCGCAACAGCAGTAGCAGCAGCAGAAGCTGCAGCAGCTGCAGCCCACTGGTGTCGTTGGCGGCAATCCTGACCCCCTCGCCGCTCTTCAGCAAGAGCTCGTCGCCTTGACGCAGCAGCTTGCAGCACTACAGCCGGTAGCCGCCCGGACTGCCACCAGTGTGCCACCGTCATTCGTCCCTCCAGGGCACGCCAGCCCAGCTGTGTCTGCTGCCACGTATTATCTGGCATAGCAGCAGACTCAGAGCCAGCGGCAGACAGTCACTTCCGTCCTTGGCCCCACTCTGGGTGCCGGCCGTAGGCAGAAGGACTTTGAGACGCCGCCGCCGCCGCTTCAGGCCGGTGAGCAGTTCCAAAGTTGGGAGCTCAGCTTCTGGATCTGGGCGCAGGGTGAGGGCCTGTGGGCATACTACACCCTCCCTTACGACTCCACCCAGGCCGACCAGTTGTATGACGCTGGTCGCGCCGTTCGTGCCCTTGTCCCAGTCGCCCCTCCTGCTTCCCGCCTGGCCCTAGAGCCTTTCCTCAGCGATTTTACCGCCGGCGCCATACCAGATCCTGCAGCCGCATGGCACGTCCTCACCAGGCCCCATCGTCTGTCCAGCGACGCTGAGATCAGTCGTCTGCTCCGGGAGTTCAACTCCCTACACATAGAGGAGACCGAGACGGTCACTACCTACTGGCAATGGGCGGAGGACATCCTACGTCGTCTCGGTACATCTGCTCCACCCCCTCTGTCCGCGCTCCTCACCATCAAGCGCGGCGCCACTAGCGCGTACGCAGACGTCTTCGTGCACTACCCCCAGGACGTCCTGTCCACCATGGCAGCCCAGGGCACCCTCATGCCCTGGGCATACGAGCTCTTCCTCCGCATTGAGGAAGCTCGCCAGGAGTCCCAGCTCCATCGCACGGAGGCCCTCGCCTCCGTGGCCATGGCCTCTCCCGCCGCAGCCACCTTCGCTAGCTCCTCCGCCAGCTCCTCCGCCACCTCCTCCGCTAGCTCTTCGTCGACGGGGAAGAAGAAGCGTCGGAGCAAGAAAGGCAAGGGTCAGCAGCAGCAGCAGCCGCAGCCGTCGATCGGGTGCGGCAGTGGTGGCTCGGTCTACCACAGCTGTGGCCAGCCTGGGCACGGGTGGTACACGTGCCCTCTACCGACCGACGAGGCGCGCGTCATCGCCACCATGCGTCGCCAGCGGGAGCGTCGTCTCGCCTCCGCCGCCATCGCTGTCGCCGGCTCTGACGCCTCGGCCTCGTCCAGTAGCTCCACCACTCCGGTCGCCTCGCCAGTCCCGCAGACACCGGCGTCGCCGCCGCACCATGCGCAGCCGTCGGCGCCTCCGCTCCCTACGCCGGCTCAGTTCCCCTACTACCCGGGCTCCGGCGCCGTCACTCCGCACTCCGTCTACACTCCCGGGCCCACCTCCCGTGAGCGTCAGTTGGAGCAGTTCGTCGCACTCCAGCTCGGCCTGCCTCGCCCTCCTCCCCAGGGAAGTGCGAGTTGCGTTACTTCCTGCCCTCCTGCCCAGCCCTGCATGACTGAGACTGAGTTGCGGTCGTGTCCCATTTCCTCTCCTGCCTGGTCGTCGCCCGTAGCCTCCTCCACCCCTCTCCTTGACGACATTGCTTGGCTTGACGATTGGGAGCCCCGTTTCGCGCCTCCGTCCACTACGTCCGCGTCCCTCGCCTGCTGCCATGTGACCGTTAGGGATCTGGCGACCCCGGTCCAGGACCCTGCTGAGACCTTGATCATCGACTCCGGGGCCACGCATCACATGACGGCCTCTCGTGAGGCCTTCAGTATGCTTGGTCCTATAGGCGATGTCTCCGGTGTCCGGACGGGCTCTGGACAGGTGTTACCTGTCTGTGGTGTTGGCGTCGTTCGTTTCCGTGGTCCTTCCGGTGATGTCTTTCTGACCGATGTCCTCTGCGTCCCTGGTCTTGAGCTCAGCCTCCTGTCCGTGACTGCCCTTGACCGCATGAGCATGGATGTTGTGGACTCGCGTGGTGTTGGCACTGTGCCGTTGCGTCCGTCTGGTCTTGTCGTCCTGCACGCCACCGCCCGTGGCAACCTGTGGAATGTTCCTCGCCTCTCCTCTTCTCCTCCCATCTCCTCCCCGTCGGCCACCACAGGCCATGTGTTTGTCACCTGTACGCTTTCTCCTCAGCACACCCGCCTCTTGCATCACCGCCTTTGCCACGTCCACTCTGCCGCCGTAGAGAGCATGCTGCGTACCCAGCCGGCCAAGGGCCTTGTCCCGGAGACTTTCCCTCTCCCGTGCCCCACTGAGTGCATTGACTGTGCTCAGGGGAAGATACACCGGTCCACATACCCCTTGTCTTCCTCCCGTGCATCCGCCCCCCTTGACCTTGTCCACTCGGACGTCATGGGTCCTCTCCCCACCGAGTCCGTCGGAGAGCATGGCCGCGATGTCCTCACCCTTACGGATGACTATTCTCGCTACCGCTGGGTCTTCTGCCTCCGGCAGAAGAGCGATGTCGCCCGAGCCATTCAGGACTGGCTCGTCCTCGCGGAGCGCGAGTGTGGCCGCTCTCTTCGCCGCTTTCGCTCCGATCGCGGCAGAGAGTACATGGGTGAGGCCACGACCTTTCTCGCCTCCCGCGGGATCCACCATGAGACGTCTGCACCCTACACACCCACCCAGAACGGCGTGTCCGAGCGGTGGAACCGCACCATGGCCGATGCCTTCCGCACCATGCGGGTCGAGTCAGGTCTCTCCGATGGCTTCTATTTTGAAGCCATGGCCTACATGACCTGGGTTTGGAACCGGGTTCCCCACGGTCCCCTTCCCCGCCAGTCCACACCATACCAGCATTGGTGCGGTCGACGCGCTGACCTCCGCCCGGCTCGCGTCTGGGGCTGCGTGGCCATTGTGTGGCTGCCCGCCCCCCAGCAGGGCGGCAAGCTTACCCCCCGCGGACGCCCTGCACCTTCCTCGGTGTGTCTCGTCAGTTCAAGGCCTGGCGCTTCTGGTACCCATCCCGACAATGCATCGTCGAGTCCCGTGATGCCCTGTTCTTCGAGGATCTCTTCCCCCGCGACCTCATACGCTCCGGCTCGTCTGTGTCCCTCCCGTCGCGTGGGGGAGTGGTGAGTCCGTCCTCCATCCTGTCGATTCCGGGTGACACATCACTCCGTCCCTCTGAGCCGGTAGCACCTGTCGCGTCCTTTGGCCCTCCGGGGCCAACAGCCCCAGCGGCGTCCGCTGGCCCCTCCAGGCCAGCAGTCCCAGCCGCGTCCGCTGGCCCCTCTGAGCCAGCAGCGCCTGTCGTGTCCGCTGGCCCCTCCGGGCCAGCAATCCCAGCCGCGTCCGCTGGCCCCTCTGAGCCAGCAGCGCCTGTCGTGTCCGCTGGCCCCTCCAGACCGGCAACCCCAGTTACGTCCGATGGCCCCTTCGGGCCAGCAATCCCAGCTGCGTCCACTGGCCCCTCTGAGCCAGCTGCGCCTGTCATGTCCGCTGACCCCTCCTGGCCAGCAGCCCCAGTCGCGTCCGCAGGCCCCTCTGAGCCAGCAGCGCCTGTCGTGTCCGCTGGCTCCTCCCGGCCAACAGCCCCAGTTGCGTTCGCTGGCTCCTCCGAGCCAGTAGCCCCGTCCGCCTCCGTTGGCCAGTCGGACCCAGCACCATCTTCTGCTCGACCGCGCTACACATGTGGCCTAGGCGGCGGCCTCTGACCTCGGTAGACAGTGAGTGCGCAGACCGCCGCACCGCGTCCCGTGGCGCCTCGACCTCCTGTGGCCCCACGTGTCTCCTCCACTCCCACAGTTGTGAGTGGGGACCCTAGCACGAAGGCTCTCGGCCTGGTCACCTCGGCCATCATCGCAGACCTTCACCCTGGCTCTGCACTAGGCTACGCCATGCTTCATCACGAGCATCGGCATGCTGTCGTGGCTACACTCGCCCGGATCCCACCTGGAGCTCGTGAGGCACACGCCCTCTCAGTCCGGTCTACAGCACGCCCAGAGGACCCAGCCACCCTGCGCGAGGCACGAGCCTCTCCTGAGGCCACACATTGGGATGCTGCCTGCGCCGAGGAGCTCGCTGCCATCCGCCAGCACCACGTGTATGACCTCGTCGACCTCCCTCTAGGTCGGAAGGCCATTGGTGCCAAGTGGGTCTTTCGGCGCAAGTGGAAGCCTGACGGGTCCTTGGACAAGTACAAGGCCCGCCTCACTACAAAGGGGTTTGCTCAGGTCCCTGGGGTCGATTACGACCAGATCTTCGCCCCAGTCGGTCGGTTCTCCACTAGCCGGGCACTCTTCAGCCTGGTTGCCCAACATGGGTGGGAGCTGCATCAGATGGACGTGAGCAACGCGTTCCTCCATGGCTCACTAGAGGGTGAGGAGCTCTACATGGTGCAGCTCCCAGTCTTTGACGACGGCACTGGGAGAGTTTGGCGGCTGCGGAAGGCCCTCTATGGCCTGAAGCAGTCACCTCGGTACAGGAACCAGGAGATCAGCAGCACGCTTCTCCGTGGTGGCCTCCAGCGCAGCACCGCTGACCCCGCCCTGTTCATCAACCCACGGGGTCAGACCTTCGCCACAGTTCTGGTCTACGTCGACGATCTCCTCATTGCGTCGCCAGACACGGCCGCCATCCAGCGTGTCTAGGACTTGCTGCACACTGCCTACCAGATGAAGGATCTCGGGTCCGCTCGAGTCTTCCTGGGCATGGAGCTCAAGCATGATCGCTCACAGGACATCCTGCACGTTCACCAGGCTGCCTATGTGCAGACCCTGTCCACTCGCTTCGCCGAGGACCTACCCCTCGTGCCTAGCGCATCTTCACCCATGTCACCCGATGGCCAGGTGAAGCTGAAAAGTCCTGACCCAGCTGTCGTGGGAGAGCCAGTTGACGTGACCTCGTATTTGCTTGTCATCGGGTCACTGATGTTCCTGGCGACGACGACGCGTCCAGATATCGCGTTCGCCGTCAACCTCCTGGCCCAGTTCTCTCAGGAGCCGCGTCACCTCCACTTCGAGGCCGCGATCGGAGTGCTGCGCTATGTCGTCTCGACCCCTCGGCGAGGTCTCATGTTCCGCCGTCAGCCGTCCGTCGTCGCAGTGGACTACACCGATAGTGACTGGGCCGGCAGCCCAGACGGTAAGAGTCGCACGGGCTGGATCTTTCTGGTCGGCGGCACAGCTGTGTCCTGGCGTAGCGGTAAGCAGGGGTGCATTGCACGCAGCACTGCTGAGGCTGAGTATGTGGCCCTTGGCTCAGGCGCGTGAGATTGTGTGGTTGCGTCGTCTGTTGTCCGAGTTGCGTCAGCCTGTCGCATCCATCACCCTGCATTGTGACAATGAGAGTGCCATGGCCATCGCCGACAATGACGGCGTGCATCACACACGCACGAAGCACATCAATGTTGAGTATCACTATGTGCGTTCGTTGCTACATGACGGCAGCATCAGCATCGTGTGGGTTGAGACAGCACGGCAGCTTGCCGACTTCCTGACCAAGGCACTGAAGCGGGACTCGTTCAAGAAGGTTGTGAGTTCAGTCGGCGTGCGTCCGTGAGTTGCTCTCTTTGTCTCTGCACGCGTCTCTGCTTGCCCTTGGGGAGTCTGGATGTTGACCGTGTCCCTGTCCGCCCATGTGCACTACGCCTGTGAGTCATGAGGGAGTGTTGGTTTTTTGCGCATCTCTCATTGTGCTCTGTTGTTTCCTCCCGGCTTGTGTACATCGGCGTGCAGATGACTGACGGCGAGACTTGACACTGATGGAGTGTCGTCCGGTGGAGCCGACGCACGCTGAGGTCGTCTCGCAGTTCGCTGGAGCCCCCTCTCTCCGGCGATGTGTTCAGCTCCATCGGCAGGCCTCCTCGGCGGTCGCGCTGCCGGCAGTCATTGCCACCGCAGTCGCTGTCTGCATGCGTCCAGCGCGTACTGTCGTGCCTGCGTCGTCATGCGTTGCCTAGGGTCCCAGTCGCGTGTTGCATGGTCCTGTTTGGCAGCATAAACCATCGCGGGCACTGCCTAGGTTCAGGCTACCATAACTCCTTGCTACTGTTTTTCTAGCAGATTCTGACCGCACGGTTGCGTTCGCAGCGCCGGTATTATGGTATGGTCCAGTTTTCAGGCAAAACGGACGACGCCCGGGTTTTGGGCTGTCGGCCATCTGCAGGCCTCACCGAGAAAACCTGCCAGCCTGAAATTAGCTATTTTCTGATTGGCTGATGAACTGAGTAACAAGCTCTACAGAGCTGGGGGGGGGTCAGTTGGAAAGTACTCGTGCATCTTTTGCCAGAACTTACTAGGAAATGTTTGATCTCAATCGGAGATAATGCGCAACGGCAAGCCGTGGTACTTTACGACACCCTCAAAGAAGAGACGAGCGGTCTCCTCTGCATTCACGACAGTGGTTGTAGGAATGAAGTGTGTCATCTTCGTCAAAAGATCCACAACCACTAGTATTGCATCATGGCCACAGGCCGTGTTCGGAAGACCAGTAATGAAGTCCATGCTGACGCACTCCCATGGAGTCCCAGGAATGGGAAGCTGCTGGAGGAGTCCCGCAGGCTTCTTGTTACTAGCCTTATTCCAAAGACATGGGTCGCATGTCATGCAATACTTACGGATATCGACACTCCACCCTCGCCACCAATAGTGGTCCGAGAGTGTCCTTCCGGTCTTTCGGGGTCCCACGTGACCTGCGACCGGCGGGTCGTGGAACTGGGAGATAACCTTTGCTCGAAGGTCTCCCGAGTTTTGGCACAACAACTTATTCTCCGTGCCAGAAGATTCCTGCGGCCTCCACCAAGCCGTACTTGTCCAGATTTTGAGAGTCTTGAAACCAAGAATCCACACAGTATCCCATCCGGATCCTGTTTACAAAACCGTTGTAATGGATAATCTCTCGTGGTGGTTGCCGNACAGGCTGTCGGCTTAGTGGATCGGCCACATTGATGCGTCCTGGCCGATATTCCCATGTGAACGAGAATCGACTTAGGTATTCGCTCCAACGCGCCTGTCGTCTTGACAGGTTCGGTTGCGTTTGGAAAAACACCAATGGATTATGGTCGGTCACGACCGTCACACCCCCTTCAGCACCCTCTAGGTAGCAACGCCACATCTTGAAAGCGTGTACTACCGCAAGGAGCTCTTGATCCCCAGTCGTGTACTGCGTTTCCGCGGGTATGAGCTTTCGGCTCTCATACGCAACTGGGTGACCGTTCTACATGAGGACGGCTCCAAGTCCTACTACCGATGCATCACATCGAACCTCCCACGGTTGCGATGGATCCGGAAGAACTAGGACGGGCGCTGTGGATAGAAGCTCTTTGACTTTGAGAAAAACGTTCTCGCAATCAGATGTCCATTCCCAACGCACGTCTTTTCGCGTGAGCCTGGTTAGCGGTGCTACCAGGATCAAATACCCTTGAATAAACCGTCGAAAGTAGTTTGCAAGGCCGAGGAAAGATCGAATCTGCCCAACATTTTCGGGGCGTGGCCAATCCACAACGGCTTGGAATTTTCGTGGGTCAACACGGATGCCGTCCTTGCCGACGATGTGTCCGAGGTATTCGAGCTCATCTTGTGCAAACTTGCACTTGCTCACTTTCGCATAGAACTTCTGTTCCCGAAGGATTGTGAGAACTTCGCGCAGATGTTCTTTGTGCTCTTCCATGGATTTGGAGAAAATGAGGATGTCATTCAGGTAAACCAAGACAAACTGGCCGAGTTGCTTGGCGAACGTTCGGTTCATTTCTCCTTGGAAGGTTGCCGGGGCATTTGTAAGCCCGAAGCATAACACTTGGAACAGATAGTGTCCCATGTGCGTTTGAAACGCGGTTTTGGGCACATCCTCTTCCGTGATGCGGATTTGATGGTACCCTTGTGACAAATCCAAGGATGAAAATACTTTTGTGCCTTGGAGTTGGTCAAAAAGGTCCTCAATCCGCGGTAAGGGGAATTGATTTTTCACCGTCAGCTTGTTCAACGCGTGGTAATCCACGCACATGCGTAAACCACCGTCCTTTTTGTTCACAAAAAGGATCGGCGCACCGTACGGTGAGCTAGTTGGCTCGATCCATCCTTTTGCAAGGTACTCTTTGATTTGGCGTTCGGCCTCTCGCCTTTCTGCTGGACTAAGGCGATACATGGGTATGAACGGAGGAGTCGCCTCCGGTTGCAGCGAAATTGTGTGGCCCATGTGTCTTTCTGGTGGAAGCCCAGCCGGTGGGTCTTGGAATACATCCGTGAACTCCGCCAATAGAGATCTGATCTCTTGTGGCGTGTCCTCCGTGATGTCGTCCTCCACTTTCTGTAGCTGAGCCAAGAAGTATCGACAACCTTGTCGAATACGTCTCTTGACCTGCATTGCAGACAAGCTGGCATGGACTTTGAGTCGGGTCGGTGATAATTCCGTACTCGGAATCAACGTAAAGCGGCGTTGTCCTTTTCGGAGGATCAAACGCTTTGATTCAAAGCACATTAGAGCCTTGTTGTCACGGAGCCAGGGATCGCCTAGCACCACGTCAAACGGGTCAAGAAGGTTGAGTACCTTCAACGTGACACTCTGTGTGTACCCTTGAATACAAATTTTTGCTTTACAAGTACCGATTACGGGTACCGTACGGTTGTCACCGACAACAACTGCGCCATTAGATGGCTCGTACTTCAGGCCAACCTGACGGGTAAAGCCAAGGCTAACAAAAGAGTCGTCCCCTCTAGTGTCATTAAGTACGTTCATGGGAGCACCGGCTAGGTGTCCTTTGAACTGCATCGTCATGTTGCCTCCACTCTTCCGAGTGAACAGACTCGACGACGGTAAGCCGAGTTTGTGATAAACACGGAATCTGTACAACAGGCGTCGCAACTCCCATGATTCACCCACTCGAGTCCACATCTTGTGGGCACGTGTGAATTCGGCTAGCACCTTCCAGTCTTTAAATTTCACTGGGTCGAAATCGTTGACTAAAGGTACTGCGAATGTGATTGAGCTCATTGCTTTGAGGGCGTTTGCTTCAATCACTACGTTACACAACTCTTGCACAGTGGTTGGTGTCGCCACCACTAAGCAGGTTCGGTCATGCATCTCGTCTGGTGATGCAATATTTAGTGGGCAATGTCGATCAGCAAGTGCAGAATGAGGTTCCATGAGAGGGGAGAAGACAACAGAGAAAATTGAACTCGTCAAAAACTCAAATTGTTTAACATCCTCGTCAGAAAACATGAACTCACACTCGTGATCCAGTTTTACCCCTGAGTGGTCCCCACTGACGTTACTCAGGGGTGGGGAAAATCCGCCCCACGGCCCTGTCCGTTACCACGGCCGGGCCCATTGCCGCGACCGCGACCCTGTCCACGGCCTTGTCCGCGGCCTCCTCCTGCACCATCCCCACGAGGTGCTGCTGCTGTAGCTAGCGCCGCGGCCTCTTGACCACCAGCAACCTCAGGGCACTGAGCCCTAAAGTGGCCCGGCTGCATGCAGTTGTGGCAGAGCCCTTCGCGGAAGGCTGCGTTGCGACGCTCACGCGCCGCCTATAGCTCGTTATTCTCGCGGCTGCGCTTGTTGTTGGGACCCTTGTGTCCACCAGCCGTCTTGGCAAGAGGGTTTGTAGGCTGCTTGCCCTTGGCCCCGCCTCGCTGTCTGGCTGACCCACCAGCCCCAGCAGCGTCCACGCGCATGTCGCGCCCCTGATGTGCACGTGCGTTCGGCCGTGCATCAGAGTAGTGTTTCGAGTTCGCCGAATACACTTCGCTCATGTAGTCGCGCAACGCCCTCCAGCTTGTCCAAGCTTGGCCAGTGGCTGTCGTGGTGGTCTTGTCCTTCAGCTTCTCGCTGGTGAGACCATCACGCAAGTACTNCCATCGCCCTCGGTGAAGCTTTCGGCTTCCTCCACGAGTGCGGTGAACTCGCTCAAGTAGGATTCGAGCGAGCTGCCCAGCTGCCTGAAGTCCTTGATCTTGTGGAAGGCGCGCTGCGCCTCCTCACGTTGGGTGCACTTCTTGCGCATGATCGTGCAGAAAGTCTCCCACGGCATGGGCTGCCACTCAAGGTGCGGCTGCTGTGCAGTCCACTCCTTGACCACGTACTTGAAGAGTTTGTCTTCAAGCCGCATCGTGGCAAGGTCGCCCCACTGGCTGAGTGGAGCCTTGTGGACACGTAGAACATGCTCCATGCGGTTCAGCCAGTCGGTCAACTTCACGCCCTTCTGGAAGATCTCCACACTGTGGAGGAAGGACGTGTTCATGACCGACCCCGAAGTCGTCGAGGTAGGCAAGTCGTCACTGCCACCGGCAGTGGCATCCGCAGCTGCGGCACGCTGCGCTTGCTGCTACATCCGCACCTGGGTCACGCTCTGCAACGCCTTGTCGAGGTCGTTGCATCGGCGGCTTGCCTCATGGGCGGCCAGGCGCTGCAGCTGGCGATCACGGTCAAGGTCCGTGATGCTCTGCCCGACGTGGGCCAGCAGGTTGGCAAACGCGAACTTGAGCTCTGATGTCTTCAGAGCATCGGTGATAGCCTCCAGGGCCTCGCGTTGTCCGTGCACCCTTACCCACTACAAGAGGGTACGGTTCGCGTACACGTCTCCCAGGAGTCCCACCTTTCGGAGGAGACTATCGTCGGCGATGACGCTCGAGTGGGCGCTGCCTTGCCCCATTGCGGCCGCATCGTAGGAAGGAGGGTCCGCCCCCATTCCTCCGAGTGGTGCCGTATCTCCACCACCGGTGGTGATCTTGAGTCGGCCTGCGGCCTCGACAGCAAACTCCGCGAGCCTACGACGGTCATCGCGAATTGCCTTCGCGGCGACGTCGTCCGGCTCGTTCTCGCGGGAACTTCCAGTGTGGCTGCTTTCAACGCCCTTGCTCCTCTTGGCAGTCTCGCTGCCGTCGGCAGCTTCAGGCGATGCGGCGGGCGTCTTGCCCTTCTCAAGCAATCGGCTCGAGTTCGTCGCACGACGATGGCGATGGTCGCGATCCTCGTCGCCTTCGCCATCGTCAACGTCGTGCTCTTCGTCGGGGTATCCCCCCGGGAGATCCTCCTCCATGGCATCGTCCGTCGTGTGGGGGTCGCCCACGTGCATGTCGACGTGCTCGTCAAGCACCCTTTTTGCCTCCGCACGCTGCTCGGTATTGCCGAGGTTGGCATAGGTTGCCTTCGGCGGTAGGGTTGCCCTTGGCGGTACGGTTGCCTTTGGGTTGGCAATCGTGCTCGCTGCGGCGGCTCCCAAAACTTGGAGTCCGCCGAGAGCTCGTGGTGAGGCCGTCACCACCTTGCCCTTGTTGGTCCTAGACAGTCCGGCACTTGCCATCTCGTCACTCGTGCAACTGGCACGTGAAGACCGTTGTGAAGATCACCCCACTACTTTAAGGAGGAATGGCCTCCTAAAGTCACGCTCTCACGATCGGTGAGGCAATTACAATTTATATTTCTATTTTCCTAGGCCGCCACGTCGGCACAAGGTCGTGGGTTTAGAAACTAGTCCTCCTAGGCCGTGACTCACGACACTTGGTATCAACTAGGATCTAGGAAAACAGAAAATCAAAATACAAGGGAGTAACAAGAATTGTGAGTACCGCTTACAAAACAAAGACAAAGAGCGAGAAGAGAAGCAAGTACAAGGTCTAAAACAAAACACTACTTTTCTTCTTGTCTTCTTGTCTTCTTGTCTTCCTTGGCCTCCTCTTCAGTCTTCTTTGCGCGTCTTGCGCCCCTTGGCGGCGTCCTCCTTGAGCAGGCGTCGTTGGAGGAGCCGCCAAAAATCCCCAAGGTGGCACCCTCCTTCTTTTTAGGGTGCTCTCAGGTCGTGAGAGTCCCTAATCTTGGGGAGGGGCGCTGTCCCATTTTTTGATGAAGGGGTTTTGAAGGAACCTTGAAGATGGAGAGGATTTTGTGGTTTTTTAGGGTGGGGACTCCCCACCCCGCCCCACAAAAATCTTCCTTGCCCTCTGGAAGTGAGGAGAGGCTAGAAGGAAGAGTCTCCATAAAGTAGAGCTTTTTTCAAGCTCTCTAACGCAATTTACGACGCTTCAATCCGTGAAGTGTGGATGCCGTAGTCCGTTCTGGCATTTTTGTTGCTGCTTGCAGCTGCCGGCGGCGTTTTATCTATGTCATAGCCGCCGTTTCCGTCGAACCCTTGGTCGCGAGGGTCGCCTGGCTCTGAGAACCACTGTAATGGGCCGAGTCTCCAGCTCCTGCTCTCAAGTCGTCGTTAGAGTTCGCAGAATGGCGTTCTTAGTCCGCGTCAGGGATTTACCCCCTTCGCAAGACTGAGGGGCAATCGTCATCAACGACCCAGAGCAGGAAGACTCGAATATTTCTAGTCTCCGGAGGCCCATTTCCGTTTTTAACCAAACCCCTGGTTTTGGGACCCAAACTGGGGGTTTTTACCTCGAACTTGTGTGTTCGCACGAGTTATTTTGTTCGTTTTATGTCGAAGTTCGTCGTAAACGAACTTCGATTCACGTTTTTGTTGTTCTGGCGCGAAATCGTCGCGTGCGAGGCACGTTGGCGATTTCGCACCAGTTGTTTTGACCTCACCCTCACTCCCCCTATCCCTCGCCCTCTCTTGCTCGTTTGCAAGGAGGGCGAGGGGGGGCGAGGGCACGAGGCCACGAGGCCTCGCCCTCGAGGCCCTCGTGGCCTCTCAGCCGCCGATCGGGCTGAGGCCGCGATCGGCGGCTGGTGGCTGGCCGGCCGGTGGCCGGCCGGTCACTTGGCCGGCCGCCGGCCGTCCAGCNCACACTCCCGTTGACCAGGCGTCAGTGCCTAATCAGACGGTGACGACAGTCACAAGTCGTGCACGTAACGGCAAGGGTTTGACTAGGGGACACAAGGCAAAGTGTCTGAATGCTTCATAAGCATTTGCAGAGAGAGATAACAAATGACAGGTCCATGGCATTAATACCTGCCGCGGCGCACAGCGGGTGTCGCACGCGACGGTCCAAGAGCTCTCCTAAAACTGGCCCAAAACCACTGTTTTGGCCGTAACTCTGCGCACACATGTCAGAATGCTGTGCCGTCTGAACCTAGACGTGCAAAATCTTGAGCCGGACGCTACGACTGGTCACACGCACAACTCTGGCATCAATCTGTGGAAGGACAATGCAAAACATTCAAATCGGCCTCAAGAGCCTGTCTACCGAGAAAACTCTAGCGTCTGCAGAAAAACTACAGAGTACCCCAGCAAGCACCCGGGACGTCATGGCAGCCGCCTGGTGGCTGCTGGCGGGTGAATCCACCAACCAGTAGTGCTCCGGCGCTAGCTGGGTCCGCATCAGGTATCTGCACGATCATGGACACGGCCGAGTGGTCACAGTAAGTTGTACAAACGGACGGAAACAACTCACATCACAACACTCCCCCATGACCCGATGGTACGCATGTCCATACGCGTGCAGAACTGACACATGTGCACAACTAGATGTACAACAGTCCATGCTCACACACCCCACTCTCAGCCACTCTCAGGTAAGGGGCGTAGCCCGACAGAACGAATGGCCACCATGAACTTTCCACGCGCAAGCGCCTTGGTCAAGAAGTCAGCCCGCTGCATGTCCGTGTCGACCCAGCTGACAGAGATCACCTGTCGCTTCACAAGATCATGCACAAAGTGATGCTCAATAGCAATGTGCTTCGTGCATGCATGAAACACACCAGAGTTTTCTGCGATGGCAAGAGCACTCTGGTTGTCACAGCGCAGAACAATGCAGGGTACAGACTGACGCAACTCACGAAACAGACGCTGCAGCCACACCGCCTCAGCAGCTCCAACCCCTAGCGTAACATACTCAGCCTCTGATGAGCTATGTGCGATACAACCCTGCTTGCGACTGCGCCACGATACAGCGGTGCCACCAAGCAAGAATACGTAGCCTGTCCGGCTGCGCCCATCAGGACTCCACGCCCAGTCACTGTCTGTGTAGCCGTCGACTACTACCGAACACTGCCGTCAAAAGCAGAGTCCGAGGTACGGTGTGGACACCACGTACCACACCACTCGCACAGCAGCATGAAGGGCTCTCGCCCGAGGACACTGTGAAAACTGTGCAAGGAGGTTGACGACAAAGGTAATGTCGGGTCATGTGGTAGTGGCCAAGTACATCAAGGAGCCGATCAGGTGCAAGTACAGGGTCACGTCCACTGTCTCCCCCAGGTCTGCGGGATCATCCACCTTCAGAGCATCCTGCCCGTCAGGTGTGATGGGGGTGGAGGCTGTAGGAATTGCACCCAAGAGGTCAGCAAACCGCTCCCCCACAACATGGGCATAACGTGCGTGGTGTAACAAGAGTGTCCGTCGCTGGCGATCACGCACGATCTCCATCCCGAGAAACACAGCTGCAGGACCAAGGTCCTTCATCCTGTAGGTAGCCTGGAGAACTGCCTTGGCCTCCTTCACGGCCTCCATAGAAGGAGATGCAATCAGGAGGTTGTCCACGTAGACTAGGATGGCAGTGAAGTTGTCAGCTGTCCGTCTGAGAAAGAGGGACGGGTCAGCGTCACTCTGTACGTAACCGGCACGTGTCAGTGCACCAGTGATCTCCATGTTCCAGCACCTGGGTGACTGTTTCATGCCGTACAAGGCCTTGCGCAAGCGCCAGACCTTGTCACCGACCTCGAACCTAGGTGGCTGGACCATGTAGATCTCCTCCTCTAAGGTGCCATGGAGGAACGCGTTGTTCACGTCCATCTGGTGCAGCTCCCAGTCGTGGTGAGCAACAACCCCGAAAAGAGCGCGAGCCATGGTCATGCGGCCAACCGGTGCAAAGGTGTCAGTGAAATGCACTCCCTCAACCTGCGAGAACCCCTTGGCCGTCAAGCGAGCCTTGTAGCGATCCAGTGTGCCATCAAGCTTCACCTTCTTCCGAAAGACCCACTTGGCCTATACAGCCCTCCGCCCAGGCGGGAGGTCGACAAGCTCATAGACACCGTGCTCACGGATGGCTCTCAGCTCATCCTCACAAGCAGCACGCCACAGGTCTACATCGTGAGCTGAGAGTGCCTCCTTCAACGTGCCTAGAGCAGGCATCGTCGAGGGAGCGCTCTGGGTGGCTAAGACACACACCTCCGGACTCGGTCTGACTGTGACAAGGTCGGCTGCGGTGTCGCAAGCGACCAAGAACTCTCGAGAGACCAACTTGTGGCCGACATGACATGCTGGGTGAATCTCGGTGTAGTCTGCCTGGACACTCAGGCCAAGGGCCTTCGTGCCGGGCTCGCCACTCTGAACACTACGAGTTGGTCGTTTGGGCATAGGGTCAGCAGTCCGCTGAGCTCTAGAGGGCAATGGTCGCAGGCGACCGCCAGGCTCGCGGGAGTACCTCGACGCAGCGCTTGCCTCAGGCTGCGGGGAAGGCTGCTGTGCCAGAGTCGTAGGAGGCATGGGTGGATGCACGGGAGTGGGTGTGACGGAGGGGACTGACACTTGTAAGGGGTCAGGTGTACCAGAGGGGACCGGCACTGGCACCAGTACGGGATCGATTGTGCCAGAAGGGTCTGACACCAACACAGGGTTAGGTGTGCCAGAGGGAACTGACGCTCGTACGGGATCAGGTGTTTCAGAGGGAACTGGAGCCCATACGGGATCCGGTGTGGAACAAGGAAGTGGCACAGGATTGGGTGTGTCAGACGGTACGGATGAGGCTACTGGACCCACAGCCACGATGGCCGGATCGTCAGCAGCCGGAGACCGGTCAGCAGGTGAGGAAGCCCGGCCGGACCCATCCGCAGGACTAGTCTCCCCCATCCGCCGGGAAGCCACACAGGTAGGAACGTGGTCGGCAGCCAGCGACAAAATGCTGGACAAGTCGCGGTAGGTGAGAGTCTCAAAGAAGAGAGCATCTCGAGTCTCGACAATGCGATGGCGAGCAGGGTCCCAAAACCGCCAAGCCTTCGACCGGGGGGAGATGCCAAGGAAGGCACACATGCGTCCCCGAGGTGAGACCTTAGAACCCTGCTGGTCCTCGGTGTACCAGACACAAGCGAGAGACCCCCAAACCCGAGCGAGATGGAGATCAGCGCGATGGGCGAACCACAGCTCATACGACGTGACATGGTCTGGAAGCGGACCATGCGGCAAGCGGTTCCAGACCCACGTCATGTAAGAGAAGCCCTCAAAGGCAAAGGACTCCGGTAGACCGCACACAGACCGCATATTGCGAACCGCATCCTCCATGGTGCGGTTCCAACGCTCAGAGACACCGTTCTGCTGTGGTGTAGCAGGGGCGGAGAGCTGGTGAAAGATACCGTGCTTGGCAAAGTAGGCATCCATCTCGCCCAAGAACTCGCCACCACGATCTGAACGGAATGTGTGCAGAGTGTGACGAGACTGACGCTCAGCCATCACAAGCCACAGGCGGACTGCCAATGCGGCATCGCTCTTGTGGCGCAAGCTGCAGACCCACCGCATCCGCGTGAAGTCATCAGTCAGGGTGAGAACGTATCGACCCCGATCAGAGAGGGAATCGACTGGGAGAGGGCCGAGAAGGTCCGAGTGAACCAACTCAAGTGGGCGTAGTGCCCGGGAGGAGGAGTCAGGGTAAGAGCAGCGATGCATCTTACCCTGGGTGCAAAAAAGACAGTCGGTCTTGGGCGGCTTCTCAAAAGAAGCTGCGTCAAGACCGAGGGCTGGCTGAGTACGAATGAGCTTGGACACAGTGTCCGAGCTCACATGGCAGAGGCAACGGTGTAACAAGCGCTGGTGTTCCGGGGAGAGAATACCAGTGACTAACACTCGCGCAGAAGGGGGAGGGGAAGGAGAAGCAGAGGGAGTGCAATGAGACACACGATACAGGTCATCAACAATAGAGGCACGAAGCACAATGACACGTGTGTCAAGAGTAGTCACTGTGGCAGAGTCAGCAGAGTGCTCAACAATGAGGCCCATCCTGGTGCATGCACGAACAGAGAGCAGGCTGAGCTCAAGAGCAGGGACAAAGAGCACATCAGAAATGTACAAGGGGCCAGACGGACCATCAAACCGCACAACCCCAACTCCCTGTACAGGCAATGACTGACCAGACCCTACGCGAACAGACCAAACAGACATAACGGGACCCAGCACAACGAAGTCACTGTGACGACAGGTCATGTGATGAGTGGCCCCAGAGTCAAGAATCCAGGTTCCACTCTGCTCACAACCAGTCGTCGACACTGAGCAACGTGCCACAGAACACTCTGCCTCTGTTGGGCGCTCAGCAGAGGACTCGGAAAAACGACAGACAACACGGATCTGTGACTCGGCAAGCCAGTCGATACTGTTAGGTCCATCCTCATCGCAAGCCACCATAGCTCTACCACAAGCATCATCACGAGCAACAGACGCAGTAAGACAAGGTGTGTCGGGACCACTTGATTGTGACAACACACTCGCACCTCCCTGAGTACAAAGCGCCAGCAGCTGACGAAGCTCTGCGATCGTGCAATCCTGAGGGTCCACCTCACTGTTGTCGCCTGATGAAACGGGTGCGTCTCTAGCACTCGTGGTCGAGGTGCGCCCAGTCCGTGTGTCGCTCGAGGAAGTCCGCTGTGCGTGCACTGCCTGGAGGTCGCGCATGATCCGAGTCCAGTCAAGTGGCTGCTCACACTCTGTGTAGCGGTGAGCGCCTCCACAGTTGTAGCAGTGGACAAAACGTCCACTGCCACTACTCGCCGGCTGCTGCTGCTGCTGTTGATGTCCCTTTTCGCGTCGCTTCTTCCCCTTCTTTCCTTGTGCGACCGCTACAACGCCCTGAGTGTGGCTGCTTGGAGTAGAGGAGGAGGAGGAGGAGGCGGTCCAGGTGGGACTGGTGAGCAGGGACAGAGGCGTAAGAGGCGTCGCAGTCACTGTTGCAACCAGTGGACTCTGTTGATGAGCGACGGCAGCCTCATGAGCCGATGTGGCCTGGATGAAGTAGCGATGGGTCCAAGGAAGCAGCCGTATTGACTCTGACAGTTCAGAGAGAGCCACATGATTAAAGCCCGTAAAGAGCTTCACGTGGTCCAAATGCGCTCCCATCATGATGGTGTCGAGCGCCCACAACTGCGTCCTGCCACCGGTCCCAAGGCGCGTGTAAAGGCGCATTGCGCGCCTCCAGTAGTTAGCTGCGAGCTCTGTGGGGCCCTGGCGGAGGGAGTGAAACTCACATAGTCGGGTCGCCCTCGTGGCATGGGTTGCCGCAGCGAGAAGTGTCAGGGCCAGCTCCTAGCCCTGACGCGGATCTGCTCCAATCCCGGTCCCGGTCTGACCGAGGAAAGGACGGAAGTCGATCACAGTCTCCCGTGGCATGGCGTAGAGGAGACCCCGCATCGCTCTCACTGCTGTCTGGGCCTGGTGAGCGTCGCGGGTCTGGTACTGGCTGTGGTAGTACGGCCAGACACCCTCAGAATCGGCCCACACCTGAAACAGGGTCTCCTAGCAATCGAAGCCCTCGTCACTATCGTAACGGGGTGGAGGTGTCTCAAAGTCCTTCGGTCGCCGCTCCGTGGGGAGGGCGACCTCAGGCTCAGGAGATGGTGGGCGGGGTATGGGGAGCCCACCAGTGAGGGAAACACCACCAAAGGTGAACGCTGCTGAACGACGTGTCTGATCCTGACGGCGAGAAGGTGGTGGAGTGGGAGGCTGTGATCCCAGACGTAACTCACGGATGCGNAGTACGGCCAGACACCCTCAGAATCGGCCCACACCTGAAACAGGGTCTCCCAGCAATCGAAGCCCTCGTCACTATCGTAACGGGGTGGAGGTGTCTCAAAGTCCTTCGGTCGCCGCTCCGTGGGGAGGGCGACCTCAGGCTCAGGAGATGGTGGGCGGGGTATGGGGAGCCCACCAGTGAGGGAAACACCACCAAAGGTGAACGCTGCTGAACGACGTGTCTGATCCTGACGGCGAGAAGGTGGTGGAGTGGGAGGCTGTGATCCCAGACGTAACTCACGGATGCGCTCCTCAAGCACACGAATCTCGTGCTCGCTTGAGTCGACCTCAATCTCCTCCTCGTCCCAGGTGTCCACCTGTGATGATCGATGCTGAGACCGCCGCACTGTGTAGGGTGTAGACTGCTGAGCGGATGGTGCAGCTCCAGTAGACTCTCCAGGTGGCTGTTGTGAAGCCATCGAACGACCATGCAGTAACTCCGTGATCTCTTGCAACGCGTCGGACTACCTCTGCTGCTGCTGGCGCATCTCGTCCTGCGACCGACAAAGCTCATCGATCATGCGGGACTGCGACCGCGGGCTCACCACGCCCGAAGAGGAGGAAGAGGGATCAGGGGGTCCTTTGTCCTTGTCACGGACCGGCGCCATCGCGGTGCTCAGTATGGGGCCGAGCGTAAAAAATGCTCCAAACAAGAAACTGACAGAGTTTCTCGAGGGTTTGAGACGCTGGCAATTTTTGACTGTCCGGCCAAAAATTTGGCTGAGTATGGTGCTGACGGCCAGAAAGTGATGAAATTTAAAAAATTCAGCACTAAAAATTCAAGGTTGTCCAAATCAAGCAAAATTCGGACCACAGAGGCTCCTGAATGTGCTGAACATGGTGGTGAAATGTTCGGTCGCAAAAAGTTGGAAAAAGTGGCAAAACGTCACTTTTCCCTGTTCTGCCCGAATTTCAGCATAAAACAAATCTGTGTTGCACTTCAGTCTTTGCTGGTGGCGACAGAGCACGAAACTGAGCGTGAATAGTAGCTCTGGAGAGCTTGAAAGAAGAGCTTTCCAACGCACCCTCAAACGCTGAAAACGGCATTCGTTTGAAGCCAGGGCAAGCTCGTGCCGACGGGGAGGTGGTGGCTGACGCGATTTTCGTCTGCGGCTCCTCCACGTCCGTGCGGCTTCTAGGAAGTTGCACGGACAGGGGCAGCGGTGGCGCACGCTGCTGTTGTTTCTGCTGCTGCTGCTGCCGTCGAGCTTGACGGCAACGGCCTCAAGCCACTTTGGCGGCTACGGTTGCTGATGTTTCTGATGCCGCCACCGATGTTGCTGCTGCTGCTGCTGCTGCTGTGGTCAAAACTGCCAGCACTGTTGCTGCGCTGCTGGACAGCTGCTATGGCGCTGCTGCGCTGGCGTGCTGCTACACTGCTGCACCCCTCCTGCACGACTCCTCCGTCACGCAGGTGTTGCGGCCTACGCCTTGCAATGGCGCAGGTTGGTGGGTCCTCCCAGGACCTGTCGCTGCTGCTGTGTGCTGTTGCCGCTGCTGCTGCTCACTGCTGCTGCGATTGCTGCATCTCTGCTGTGCAGCACAACAAGCTCTGGCTTGTTGCTCTGATACCATAAGAAGATGCATAGAAGCTTCCTAGCCACACTCCCGTTGACCAGGNGAGAGATAACAAATGACAGGTCCATGGCATAAATACCTGCCGCGGCGCACAGCGGGTGTCGCACGCGGCGGTCCAAGAGCTGTCCTAAAACCGGCCCAAAACCACTGTTTTGGCCGTAACTCTGCGCACACATGTCAGAATGCTGTGCCGTCTGAACCTAGACGTGCAAAATCTTGAGCCGGACGCTACGACTGGTCACACGCACAACTCTGGCATCAATCTGTGGAAGGACAATGCAAAACATTCAAATCGGCCTCAAGAGCCTGTCTACCGAGAAAACTCTAGCGTCTGCAGAAAAACTACAGAGTACCCCAGCAAGCACCCGGGACGTCATGGCAGCCGCCTGGTGGCTGCTGGCGGGTGAATCCACCAACCATCAGTGCTCCGGCGCCAGCTGGGTCTGCATCAGGGATCTGCACGAGCATGGACACGGCCGAGTGGTCACAGTAAGCTGTACAAACAGACGGAAACAGCTCACATCACAACATGGTCCATGTCTCCTGCCTTGTGGCCCTGTTTGGTATCACTGACTGTCATAAGCACTGCCCGGGTTCGGGCAGGCATAACTCTTTGTTGCTATTTTTCTAGCTAATTCTAACCGCACGACTGCGTTTGCAGCATTTGTATTATGGTATGGTCCAGTTTTCAGGCAAAACGGACGACGGTCGGGTTTTGGGCTGTCGGGCGTCTGGCAGGGCTCACCGAGAAATCCTTGCCTGCCAGAGAATAGGTCTAGGACTATCTTCTGATTGGCTGGTTAGCTGAGTAACAAGTTCTACACTAGTGGGGGGGAGCTAGAACTTGGAGGGGTCTCCCATTGTTGCTCATTCTTCATTGTTAATCAGTTACTTTCAGTTTCCAGCTGCCATCTGGCGCTAACACTGGCGCAAACACTTTTGAGTAACAAACCCAGATCTTCCAGACTTAGTCTCTAGAGCAGCAGACTAAGGGGGCAGCAGACTTAAGTAACGAGCGTGGAAGCCCGCACACTGCATCAACAACGCTGCTGCCCCATCTTGCTGTCTAGTATTTCTGTCTGTGGGTCGGCCAAGTCGGTTCACCCTTTGACAGTGGAACACAGTGCCATGACCAAAACTTCAACTAAGTTTCCATACTGGCGACGTATGAATGAGGAAAACTCGATTACCATGCAAGAACCAACATTTGTCTCCTGAGTATGGCCACCTTCTCTTGCTAGCCATGGTCGTTCATAGCCATCCCGTGACATTATTTAAGTCTCATGTTCACATCTGATTTCCTTGCAAGCTAAGATGCAGTGGAGATGGCTTTTTAACATTGCTTTCCATGTTCATTCAAAACTATCATGTGACACATTAACTTCAAGGAAGTTCAACAGGAGAGGCGAATGAAGTGGAGATATGTTTTTGAAGGAAACATGCATTGCACATGGAATCAAGTGCCCCTACAATTCCTCTTTGGACGCTGTCCACAGGATTTCCCAGCCTTGGCTGATGAAGACTGCCCTCCCCTGGCTTTTGATGGAGCAGCATCAGCTGCTCTACCACCTCCCCTAGCTTATGAAAACACAGTCAGTCCTGACTGTCCAGTGGTGGGTCCTGCACTGGGTCCTGTGGTGGCAACCTCCACTACATCTGCCTCCAAATCTTGTTGGTTTGTGTGGCTTCCACCCGTCACGATTGACATCGTTGGTTTACCGATATACCCACATTCAGGGTACATGGTAGAGGAGGGCGTGAAGACACGACGGGCCTCCGGACTGCATCGAGACTTCTCCAGCACCTACGACAACGCCGGCGAGACGCGGTCGATGCGTTCCGGTAGCCATGTGGGCTTGTCAGGAGGTAGGAGATTTTTCTCGGTGGGTTGAGACCCGCGCACCCGGTGGACTGTACCGGTGCGACGAGGAGACCCGATGGCTGTTGTGGGGCTTCCGATGTTCGGAAAGCCGTCTGTGATGTCTGGACGTTGATTCCAAGATTTTTTGGCACTGCTCATATTTTCTTGGTGGTCAAGACCCGGGCACTCGGAGAGCTATTCCGGTGTCTTGAGGAGACCACCTTTGTTGCTTTCATGGTGTATGCAGTGTGTTCTCCCTGTTGACTCCTTCGGGTTCAGTAGGGGTGACGGGGCCCGGTGCGGCTAGCTGTCGGCGCCCCTATGTAAGCCCGTTAGGGGCTCATTTGTAAACTCTCCTTGTTCTTTTTTATACAACGTTCGAGACTTAGCCAAATTCTTGCCGTCTTGCATCGCAATCACACACAGAGCTCATGTTTGTTTTTGCATGGGCCTGCATGCCCTAAAATATTTCCAACTAATCTTTCCGCTTCCTCACTCCCGTGTGAAGGATCCTGGACACTTCCTCGTCACAAGTCTTGAGAGCATCGTCTTCATCCTCCCCAGCTACTTCCTCTTCATCTTCCGCCCCCTCACTCTCCTGGTCATCCTTGAACTCCTCATCAGAGGAGTCCTTATCATCTTCTTGTGCTTCCCCCGTCCTTGCATTGGCTTCAGCCCCTACCCTACCTTCGTCTTCACCATCAATGCCAGCCTCTGAGATCAGTGGATCCCATTCCACCACGTCAGAGTCATCATCAGCTGCCTCTGCCTCTACTTCCCCATCGTCCTCACTTTCACTCTCTACTTCTTCTTCCTCCACCAGCTTACGCAGATCAGCCATCAGCTGCTTCGACTTCTTCCGCCCGTACAATCGCGTCAGGTGGACGTTCACCCGCACCAGCAGTTCCAGGGTCTTCATCTTCAGCCTGTTCCACCTC
>SZWC01002052.1:92971-113099 GCA_023375785.1 Penium margaritaceum | reverse complement strand
CTGTTGCAGCTGGTTCTGCTGCTGTAGCCATGCCATCTGCTGCTGAAGTTGATTCAACTGAGCATCACGTGTGAGCTGCTCCTGCTGGCGGAGTAGCTCTTGTGCACCTAGTTGCTGCCTCAATGCCATGGTCTCTTGCTCCACAGCCTGGCGCGTAGCTGCTTCTTGCTGCGCCATGCGCTTTGCTTCATCCGCCAAGCGTTGCACTTCTTCCGCCTTACGTTCTGCCTGCTCTGCCACATGACAACCCTGATCTTGTCCCATGCGCAAACCATGCAGGACAGAATTTTCATCAAGAGGTGGAGAGTTCGCACCTGAAATCTCCATCTCCATGTTGCTCACGTAATCCACGTTGCCTCTGATGTTTGCAGGCTGGATCCCACCTTGGGCGCTTGAAGACGTCAGTTGCTCGCGGGCGTAGGCGACTAGATTCTACAGCTCCTCCGGAACACACCACTAGCAAGGATTCAGACTGTAGATGCTGTCAGCACAAACCTTGCTCTGATACCATGTTGATGTTTGTGGGGTGCAGCAAGGATTAGCTTCCTTGCTGCTGGGACCGTTGTGCTTGGAGAGAAACCACAGAAAGAGTAGAAAGCTGGAACTGGGAGAATGCTGGGACTGAATGACTATAGTTGATCACAACTATAGTACAATAAACAATAAAACAAACACAGCTCAGCTAGAGACTAACTCTGGACTCTCACGCCTAGACACAGCTCCTGGCCCACAGGTGGGAAACGCCTAGCAAGACAACTCTAGCAAAGTAGCTTGAGTCTTGGGCGTAGTCTGCCCACTACTTCTAGGTAGTCAGGCCTTCAGGTAGTCAGGGGCGTCCTCCTGCCCACGCTGGCAGACTGCTGCCAGGCTTACTGGGGTCTTGAGAAGAGTGTCTGCAGAGTCTTGGCCTCAGGTGATGCCTGGAACTGGTGGAGGCTACTGTGGTAGACTGCAGGCGGAAAGCTTGGTGATGACTGAGTTGTTGATTGAAGACTGCCAGGCTGGCCACCTTTTATAGCAGGCTGCTGGCAAGTTGACAGCTTTCCAGGCTGATGGAAGCTTTCGGCTGCAGGTGGGAAGATTCCTACCCTAGGAATCTTCCTGTAGGAAGTAGCCCCTCCAGTAGCTCCTGCTGCTGAGTCGTGCATGGCTGTGCTGATGCAGAGCGGTCCCAGCTTCTAGCTTTGCATGTGGCTGATGACTCGTGCATGCATGCTGTGACGCAGTACTGTATCATGCATGCATGCATTGATGTAGAGCGGTCCCCACTATGGGCCTTGCATGCTGCTGCTGAGTCGCGCTGATGCAACAGCTGATGCAGGGCGGTCCACACTGCCCAGTCAGGTGTAGTCCCACCCTGACTGGACCTAGCCCAGAACCCAGCAGTGCGTAGTCGCACTGCACAGCAGCTGACTGGTCTGGGTCAGCAGGCATGCACAACCATGTTGTACATACAACACACAGTATTTTACAGCTCTAGGGTCCATTCCCCCCATGGACCTAGATGCCGGAATTAAATCTGGCCTGTACAAGCGGAGAAAACCTCCGCCGTTGAACCCGGGAATTTTTGAGAGAAAATTCCCTAACTTCTTGCAGGCTCCTCCGATTCTGAAACCGACTGCGCCAGCTCCACCAGAAAAATAGGCGCAGTAGTCGTCACCTCTAACATAGGGCATCCTGCTTGTCAGGTGTGAGAGGCGTGGAGGCCGTGGGCACTGCGCCAAGGAGGTCACTGAAGCGCTCCCCCACGACGCGTCCGTATCATGCCTGATGCAGCATAAGTGTCGGACGTCTGCGGTCTCGCACGATCTCCATGTTAAGAAACACCGCTGCAGGACTAAGGTCCTTCATCCTATAGGCAGTCTGGAGGACCGCATTGGCCTCCTTCACAGCCTTCATGGAATGAGATGCGATCAGAAGGTCGTCCTCATAGACTAGGATGGGAGTGAACCGCTCAGGCGACCGTCGGATAAAGAGAGAGGGATCTGCCTCGCTCTGTACATATCCAGAACGAGTCAGGGTGCCAGTGATCTCCTTGTTCCAACACCAAAGAGACTTCTTGAGGCTGTACAAGGACTTGCGCAAGCGCCAGACCTTGTCACCATCCTCAAAGCCTAGAGGCTGAGCCACATAAACATCCTCATCTAGAGAGCCTTCAAGGAATGCATTGTTCACATCCATCCGGTGCAGTTCCCAGTCATACTGAGCAACTACACCAAAGTGAGTGCGAGCTGAGGTCATGAGGTTGACAGGGGCAAAGGTGTCAGTGTAACCAATGCCCTCGATCTGAGAGTACCCCTTGATGATAAAGCGGGCCTTGTGACGTTCCAGTGAGCCATCCGGCTTCACTTTCTTGCGAGAGACCCACTTGACATGAATAACCTTCCTCTCAGGTGGAAGGTCTACTAGCTTGTAAACTTCGTGCTCTCGGATGACGCGAAGCTCATCCTCGCAGGCAGCACGCCAGACGTAAGCATCCTATGATGAGAGAGCTTCCCTGAGTGTGCCCGGATCAGGCGCCATAGAGGGAGTGCTCTCAGTGGCAAGTGCACACACCTCAGTGCTAGGCCTGACGACCACAAGGTCAGATGTTTGCATCACAAGTAATATGAAACTCGTGAGTGATGGGATCGTGCCCTACGGGGTACGCTGGATGTACCTCTATGTGCTTAGTGGGGATACTGAGGCCTAGGGCCTTTTTGCCGGGATTACCACTCACGATGCTGCGAGTGGAGCGCCCGGGTGTGGGACCGCATTCTCGCAGGACTCCGGAGTCCAATGGTCGAAGATGACCGTCGGGCTCATGTGAGTAACCTAGGCTCGAGGGACTCATCTCAGGCGTAGGGACAGGCATGACCACAGCTGGTGAGGGCTGAGGCAAAGGAGCACGTGATACCGTGCGAGGAGATGCATGTGTGGGAGACACGGGACCGGGTGTGACAGTAAGAGCGGGTGAGGGAGGACCACACACAGAGGCCAGAGTATAGGCGGACACTGGTACATGATCATGAGCGCCTCTGGGTTGCGAGGGAACCGGGGTAAACATTGCCTGTATTGGAGGGGTCTCTGGGCCGAAAGCGATGATCGGTGGATCATCAAGAGGCGGAGATCGAGAACTAGAGGAGGCTCAAACGGACACATCAGCCGGGCAAGAGGTGCTTGCAGGCTCAGACTCCCCCATCCGTCGAGAAGCCTCACACGTAGGACTGTGCGTGACGGACAATGACATAATTGAGGCGAGATTGCGGTAGGCGAGGGACTCAAAGAAGAGCGCATTGCAGGACTCAACGATGCGACAACGAGCCAGGTCCCAGAAATTCTAGGCCTTCAACTGCGGGGAGACGCCTACGAAGGCACACATGCAACCCCGCGGTGAGACATTGGACCCCTACTGGTCCTCGTTATACCACATAGAAGCCAAGGATCCCCAGACAGGAGCGAGACGCATGTCAGCACGGTGGCCAAACCAAAGCTTGTACGGTGTAATGTGGTCCGGAAGGGGACCATGCGGGAGGCGGTTCCAGATGCACGTCATGTAGGCAAATTTTTGAAGGCAAAGGACTCCGGGAGACCGCACTCAGACCGCATAGCGTGATCCGTATCCTCCATGGTGCGGTTCCAGCACTCAGAGACACCGTTCTGCTGAGGAGTAGCAGGAGCAGAGACCTGGTGAAAAATCCCGTGCTCGGCGAACAAACTGTCCATCTCACCAAGGAACTCGCCGCCGCGATCCGAACAGAAGGTATGCAGCGTGTGGCGAGACAGTCGCTAAGCCATCACTAGCCAGAGGTGAATAACAAGAGCGGCGTCACTCTTCTAGCGCAGGCTGTAGACCCACCTCATCTGGGTGAAGTCACCAGTCATGGTCAGGATGTATGTGTCCCGATCGGAGTTAGACTTGAGAGAAAGAGGACCGAGAAGGTCCGAATGGACCAACTCGAGAGGGAGAAGTGCGCGAGAACGGGATTCAGGGTAGGTGCAACGATGCATCTTACTCGGAGCGCACAACAGACAATCAATCTTGGCCGGCTTCTCAAAAGAAGCCGCGTCAAGACCGAGTGCGGGCTATGTCCGAATGAGCTTCGACACAGTGTCGGAGTCCACATGACAAAGGCGACGATGCAGTAGTCGTTGGTGCTCAGTAGATATCACGCCAGTGAAAAGCACTCGATTAGGAGGAGCAGGGGAGCAAGAAGGAGGAGGAGATATCTGAGAGACACGATACAGATCATCCACAATAGAGGTACGAAGAACAACGGTACAAGCATCAAAAGCTGTCACAGTGGCAGACTCTACAACGTACTTCACAGAGAGTCCCATCAGTGTGCAGGCACGCACAAAAAGCAAGCTGAGGTCAAGGTCAGGCACAAAAAGCATCTGAGAAAGATACAAGGGGCCAGCCGGACCATTAAAGCACACAACCCCAACACCCTGGTCAGGCAAGGATTGACCAGAGCCTGTGCGAGCAGAGCAAACAGACGCAACAGGACCGAGAACAACGAAGTGACTATGATGACAGGTAATGTGATTAGTGGCACCAGAATCGATGATCCAAGTGCCACCGGGATCATGTCCGGAGGATGTCACTGTAGTAGGGCCACAACCCCCTCTGAAGTGGCCTACACCTTGAAGAGAGTCTCCCAACAGTCAAAGCCGTCATCGGTGACATAGCGTGGGGGTGTTGTCTCAAAGTCCTTGGGTTGCTGCTCCGTGGGGAGAGCAACCACAGGCTGGGAAGGAAGAGGAATAGGGAAGACGCCAGGACAAGAAAAGTTGCCAAGGTAGGGGTCAGGCAAGGTATGGCACCGTCGACTCCCCCGAGTGTCTGCTGTGGGGCCGTGGACTGACCACGAATAAGATCAGTGAGCGCCCGGATGGCATTATTCTGCTGCTACTGGTGACGACGAATCTCATCCTGCTGACTACGCTGGTCCGCAATGGCCTGCAAGCGTGGGCTCATGACCCCTGAGGAGGAGGAAGAGGGATATGGTGGTCCTTTGCCCTTGTCAACGGTCGGAGCCATGTCAACGCTCAGCATGGACCGAGACGTCAAACTGATCAGATTGCAGAAATGTCAGCGTTTCTCAAGGATTTGAAACTCTGGTAAAAAATCATGTTTTAGCCAAAAACTTGGCACAGTATTGGTGCTGACATCATCACTCACAATGATGATGTCAGCATGAAAGTTGTCCAAATGAGGCGAAATTAGGAGAAATTATAAGCCAAAAGATGCTGAATGCAATGGAGGAGGTTTCGTGCAAAGAAAAGCTTTAAAAAATTCAACAATGTCCCTGTTTTCTTTTTAGCCCAAAATCCGGAAAAACTCTAGATCTGAGAGCGTTGTTTTATTTCCTGGAGCCTGTAGGGTATGAAATGAGGGGGGAGTGAAAGCAATGGATAGGGTTTTTCAAGATCTTTCTATCGAACTCTTACACGTCAAAAGTAGTGGTCAAATGGGGCAATTGCATTCTCTCACGTCTGGGGAGGGTGGTATGTGCGACCAGAGTGAAGCTTCTGGGACCCTTCACACATCCCTTCTCAACATCTCATGCCTCAACTGCTGCTGGAGGGCATTGGGAAACCCTTGGCTGCCCCGTGGTGGTGGGGTGGTGACGCGGTTGCAAGGGTGTCTCCGCTGTTGCAATCTGCTGCAGTGGGTCATCGTGGATTGGTGGGTCCTCCCAAGACCGTGGCTTTAGCTGTGGATCTCACTGCTGCTACCACTGCTGCGTCTCTGCTGCACAGCTCAGTTAGGAATGCCTCGTTTCTCTGATACCATGAGAAGATGCGTACAAGCTTCCTAGCAACACAGCTGCTGACTGGGCGGCAGTGCCCTGTCAGACGGTGACAACAGTAACATGTTGTACAGACGACACCAAGGGTCTGGCTAGGAGACACAAGTCAGAGTGTCATAATGCTTCAATAGCATTTGCAGAGAGAGATATGACAAATGACTGGTCCATGGCATAAGTACCTACCGCGGCGCACGGCGGGTGTCGCACGCGGCAGCACAAGGTTTGTCCGAAAACCGGCCCAACATTTTTGTTTTGGCCATAACTCAGCGTAGGCATGTCAGAACGCTATGCCGTCTAAACCTAGACATGCAAAATCACAAGCCGGATGCTATGACTGGTCACATGCATGTATCCGGCATCAAATGGTGGACACAATGAAAAAACATGCAAATCGGGCCCACGGCCAGTCCACCGATAAACTCCTACGCGCTGGAGAAAAACTACACGAGGTCCCTGGCAGCGCCCAGAGCTCTGGGACGGTCGTCAATCAGCTCCAAGATGGTAGTCCACCACCAGAGGACACACCGGTACCACCTTGGTCCGCATGAGGGATCTGCACGGGCATGGACATGGCCGAGTGGTCATAGTAAACTATGCAGGTCGACAGGGACGTCAGAAATCACAACATGGAGGCCATATGTGTGACCATGATAACTTGCTTGCTTTCCTATAAGCGAAACCTCAAGCAGTACATGGTAAAGTGCATGCAACCACATCCGCTCATGGTAGATTTTGTTGACTACTCTTTGTCAATGTGTCGGATAACAACGGTCTAGAAAACGGGTCCCGACATGGGAGGCCGCCAACCGCTCTTGGTATTGCAACCAAGATAACATATCACCCTCAAACGAGGGATCCACACTTTAGGTTCGTTTGGTTTGCAACCTCACGAAGTCCGCATGTTGGTCTTTAGTGTCTACCTTTGGTTGGACACTCTGTGAGGAGTCTCAAAGGAAAGAACTGTAAATGGATGCATGCAAGGTACATGCTTTTATACTTGCAGAGCTTTGCTAAAGCTTCTGCTTGTAGTGGCTCCACTGGAGCCAACCTCAACCTACANCCTACATTCCTACTTGGCGCGTCCTTAGACCGCCAAGTGTCATCCTCAAGGCAGGCTCTAGTAAGCTTCCTAGAAGCTTCCTGTCCCAGTTTTGGCCACAAAGAAAATTGCGGCCGTTGCGGGGTTTGAACCCGCGACCTCTCGTTTGAGACTTCGGTGCCTAATCAACCAAGCCAAAAAGGTATGGTTCCTATGATGAGCCACAGGGGACATACCCATTATGGGCAGTGCATTCCTGGCCCATCTCAGAATAGACCAAGGGGACATACTCCATAGAGCAGTGCATGCCTTGTCTGTGTGCAGCTAGCCAGCTAGGCAGTGGACAAGGTGCATACTATTTCAACAAATCTCTCCCTTGCACCTCTGTCCATCTGTCCCTTGCTCGGCTCCATCAATGCCTTTGAGCTCACCCTTCCTCTGCCGCACTCCTCATGCCGAATCCACGAATGCCTGCATAATGCAAGTCGCTCTCCAGCGGCTTGGTCATGCAGTTAGCAAGCATGCTCTTCGTTCCGCAGTGCTGCAAGTCCACCACGTTCTTCATGACCAGGTCACGTGAGTAGTGGTAACGTATGTCGATGTGCTTCGTTCGCCGAGAGATGATCTCATCTTCAGCCATCGAGATGGCGCTCATGTTGTCCACGTGTACGATTGTGGCGTCCTTCTGTGGCACTGTCATTTTGCGAAGCAGGCTGTGGAGCCATTGAGTCTCCTTGCACACCTCAGACAAAGCAACGTACTCTGCCTCAGCCGTGGACACGGAAACACAATCCTGCTTCCTGCAGGCCCATGAGATGGCAGCGCGATTCAAGATGCACACGTATCGAGAGGTGGATTTCCTGTCGTCGAGATTTCCTCCCCAGTCAGCGTCGGTGTAGCACTTCAGATGAAGGGGGTCCATTCCTTCTTGGCCTCCAAGGACGAGGCCCATGTGACGTGTCTTTTGCAGGTAGCACAAGATGCGCTTGACTGCCGGCCAATGTTTTGGCCCAGGATTGGCCACGAATCTGCTTACTTGTCCCACAGCATAGCATATGTCCGGACGAGTCCCTACCATGGCGTACATGATGCTACCCACGGCGGACTGGTAGGGGATGTCTTGCATCTCCCTTTGTTCTGCTTCGTTGCATGGCGACATGGAGGCCTTCAGCTTTGTGTCGGTCGTCATCCGGGTGCTGACAGGTTTGCAGTCTTCCATGTGGTAGCGCTTCAGTACCTCACCAATGTATTTGGTTTGGTTGAGTTTGATGGTGCCTGCTACTTGGTTGCAGTGGATGGCAATATCGAGGTAGTACTCAAGAGGACCCATGTCCTTCATCTTGAACCTTTTGCTGAGGCCAGACTTCAGCCCATCCAGCAGCTCGCCCGAAGACGAGCAGATGATCAGATCATCCACGTACAGCGCAACCAACATCAGCCCTCTCCCATCATCGCGCACGTACATGCTCGGGTCATTCTGGCAATGCGCGAAGGAGAGGCCGGTCATGAAACCGTCCATCTCTTTGTACCACATCCTTGGGGCCTGTTTCAGCCCGTAGAGCGCTTTCACCAACTTGCACACCTTGCCCTTCGGAGCTTCGACTCCTTCGGGCACCTCCATCAACACTTCCTTGTCAAGCTTCCCATAAAGGAAAGCTGTCTTGACGTCCATCTGGTGTATCTCCAAGTTCTTTGCGGCAGCAATTCCAAGGAGAGAGCGGATGGAGGCAAAGGTCACGATGGGCGCGAACGTCTCATCGTACTCGGAGCCCGGGCGTTGAGAGAACCCCTTAGCCAATACCCTTGCCTTGAACTTGTCGACGTTGCCGTCTTGCTTCTTCTTCACTCGGAGGACCCACTTGGATCCCACCACGTGGGCCTTGTCGGGTCTATCCACCAGCACCCACGTGCCGTTCTCGGCAATGGATGTGAGCTCGCTATCCACTGCCTCCTTCCACTTGGCCGCATCTGGGCCATTCATGGCCTCCGCGACTGTGGATGGCTCTCCCTGAGCCATGCACGATCAGCTAAGGCCGGTCCAATCATCCTCATACCGCAAAGGTGCTGTCTTTGGTCGCAAACTGCGCCGGGGTAGTGGTGCCGCTTCTTGCTTTGGTGCTGGTGCTTCCACAGGTGGTGGTTTTTTGTCGTCGTCGTCGTCAGAAGAGTCGTCAAACTCCAAGTCAGACTCGGAAGCCTCGGACGTCTCGGTATCTGCGTCCATGTTAGATGCTGTATCATCCTTCGCAGCCACTCTCCAATTCCCACCACCTGCTGGCAAGGCGAGCCAGTTGTCGGGTGCTTGGTCTCCGGACTCAAGCAACACTATCCACTCTTCCGCTTTGGGAGTGAGGGTCGGGTGCGTTCATCGAACACGACGTCGCGGCTCCTCACGAGCTTGCCTGCTGCCTGGTCCCAAAGCCGATAGGCTTTGTGTGACGTGTCGTACCCAACCATGATGCACTTCTTGGAGCGTGCATCAAGCTTGCCTCCACCTTCACCCGACTGGATCTTCACCCATGCAGTTGACCCGAACACCTTCAGATGAGATGCGTTGGGTTTCTTTCCCGACCATGCTTCCTGTGGGGTCTTCAGCTGCTTGTCCTGCTCCTTTCCACGCTTCCGCAAGGCGGTCGCTGGTGTGAGGTTCAAGAGGTAGCAAGCCGTTGTTGCTGCTTCAGCCCAAAAGCAAGGTGGGAGCTTGGCGTCGAAGAGTATGCTTCGCACAATGCCGAGTAGGGTCTGGTTCATCCTCTCGGCAACACTATTGCTTTGGGGGTTGTAAGGGGTGGTTTGCTCGTGGCGGATGCCATGATGCTTGAGCCAAGACTTGCATGCCTCGTACTCACCCCCGTTGTCACTTTGGAGCGCCTTCACCTTCTTGGACGTTTGCCGCTCCACCATGGCGACGAACTCGAGGAGCTTTTCCTTGACCTCTCCCTTTGTTTTGAGGAAGTAGATCCACAACTTGAAGCTGTGGTCGTCAATGAAGGTCAGGAAGTACTTTCTTCCTCCGTTAGACGGTGTGCGGAAGGGTCCACACACGTCATTGTGTATCAGTTCCAAGACGTGCTCCGCTCGTTGACCTCCTCTCCCAAACAACTTCTTCTTTGCCTTCGCTTGGAGGCATGGTTCACACAATGTACACCCTTCGCCATGCTTCATGGTGCACTCTTCCATTCTGCAGACTACCTTTTGCTCCAGCATCTTCTGCAGGGTGCTGTGAGCCACGTGGCCAAATTGCCGGTGCCACAGCTAAGCATCAGTATCCTTGGTTGATGTGGTGGCCGCAACGGCCGCCGGTGGTGCATCCTTCGGCTCTGGTGCCATTGTCTTGGTGGCACATGCGAGTCCCTCATCCGACGCCTTGGTGACTTTGGTTTGAAGCACGTAGAGGCCGTCGACTCTTGGAACTTGAAGCATGAGGTCGTCTTTGGTGTACAAAATCTAGATGTCTTTGTTTTTGAGGGCCACCGCTTCCTTGTTGGTGAACACCACTGTCATGTTGTTGTCGGTGATTTGTGAGACGGACAGCAAGTTGGCTGCGAAGGAGGGCATGTACACCACCTTTTGAAGGTTGACTGCCTTCTCCACACAATTCATGTTGAACGTGATCACCTTGTCCCCTTCGCCCATGGCTTGGACGACGCCACCGTTTGCACACTTGATGCGCATGACAGATTTGGCCATGGAGACAAATCCACCCTTCTCTTTTGATGAGTGGTGGTTGGTGCCCGAGTCAAGGGCAAATGCCCCGGGCTTAAGGATCGCTGCGCCCTTCATGGGCAGCCCCCTAGCCATCATGTTGGTGAGCTCCTTCTTCTCCTTTCTACCTTTGTTCCCGCCTTCTTTCTTGGGACTACGACAGTCCCTAGCCCAGTGCCCGGCCTTGCCACAGTTGTGACAGTTGCCGGGCTTCTTGGAACTCTTCCCGCCACCATTGCCTTTCCCTCCACCGCCACCGCTTCCGCTGTTGCCTTGACTGGAGTGAGAGCTTGGACCTTGTCCACCGAAGCGAGAGGCATAGGCTGAGATGTTTGCCTCACTGCCACTGCGTCGCATGGATTCGTTGCGAACGTGTTCGGCGACAGCCTCGTACGTCAGATCTGCCTCATTCCAACCGCCAAATACGGTGATCAAGGACCCCCAGCTTTCCGGCAGCGCCATTAGAAGGATCATGGCACGCATGTTGGAGTCGAGATTCCATTCCATTTGCTGGACCTTTCGTAGCACGTTGTCGAACGACTGTAAAAATGCAGGTATCGATTCTCCTTCGCTCACCTTCATCGACATCAACCGTTGGAAGATGAAGAGTCGGTTTGCTAGGGCGTTCGATTGATGCACGCGTGCACATTTTGCGTAGGCCTCGGCAGCCAACGTGCATCCTGTGATGTGGGAGTGTCGAGTCTTGTTGATGGACATCACAAGAATGGCAAGAGCCATGTTGCTCTTCATTGTCCATGCTGCAAGGTCAGCCACATGCGTCGTCATGGTCGTATCGGCGGGTGCTGTCTCGATCCCTTTAGGATGTCGAGGTAGCCACGCACGTTCATGACAATCTCAAATTGCCATTTCCACAAGGGAAACCGTGTCCCCGTGAATTTGGACATACCCACCTCAAGGCGAGCTTGACTCGGATCCGCCATTTCCTACGGTTGCTCGTCTTCTCTGCTTCGCTACTACTCTGCTTCGTTGAGGCCGATGAGGCTGATGAGGCTGCTGACTGCGACCGTTGTCAAAGGTGCAGTTGGTTCCGTTGCATACCCCTCCCGCCGATGATCGCCTAAGGCGATGGTGCCGTCGTGAGAGAACGGACTTGGGGTCGTACCACCTTCTAAAAAGGGGTAGAGCTTAATCTCGTTGGGGCTCGAGGGTCTTGTCCAACATGGACAGAGCGATTCCTCGTCCCCTAGTCCGCCACGTGCGCGCACCCTACCTGAAGAAGCCGATGGAGCCGGTGGAGCAGATTGGAGCCGTCCGATCTTTGTGTCCCTGTTGTACCTGTGCGCCCTGCAAGACCACGCGCTAGTCGGTCTTGGAAGCGTGCCTTAGAACCAGAAGTGTGGGCCCATAACCCTTTGTCAATGCGCCGGATAGCAACGGTCTAGAAAACGGGTCCCGACATGGGAGGCCGCCAACCGCTCTTGGTATTNCCGCATGTTGGTCTTTAGTGTCTACCTTTGGTTGGACACTCTGTGAGGAGTCTCAAAGGCAAGAACTGTAAATGGATGCATGCAAGGTACAGGCTTTTATACTTGCAGAGCTTTGCTAAAGCTTCTGCTTGTAGTGGCTCCACTGGAGCCAACCTCAACCTACATTCCTACTTGGCGCGTCCTTAGACCGCCAAGTGTCATCCTCAAGGTAGGCTCTAGTAAGCTTCCTAGAAGCTTCCTGTCCCAGTTTTGGCCACAAAGAAAATTGCGGCCGTTGCGGGGTTTGAACCCGCGACCTCTCGTTTGAGACTCCGGTGCCTAATCAACCAAGCCAAAAAGGTATGGTTCCTATGATGAGCCACAGGGGACATACCCATTATGGGCAGTGCATTCCTGGCACGTCTAAGAACAGACCAAGGGGACATACTCCATAGAGCAGTGCATGCCTTGTCTGTATGTGTAGCTAGCCAGCTAGGCAGTGGACAAGGTGCATACTATTTCAACACTCTTTAGTCATACACGTTTGTTCGGGCTCCAGCATGGTGTTGCTAATCATGCGGGACCACACGTCCAGTTTACCCTGGCTTGTGATAAACTGCCATCGGCTCACTGTCGATGGGTCAGGTTTGATCCCAGGGTGGCGGCGACGCCTCACAGGATCCTTTTGCCTGGTCGACCAGTTATTACCTCGCTTGCTTATAACTCACTGCTCACTCTTCTGTTTCTCACACATTCTATGAGCCGGTTGCTCCGTTTGTGTCACACCGATCTAGAATGTGACTTCTCGGCTGGTGTACATGCCCGTGTAGACAATTGCCTCGGTGGAAGTTCACGACGGTCGGCGTCGAGCGATGGAGGGGACGTCGGACCGTCGCGAGAGACATGGCTCCCATCCCTCTTTGTGGAGTC
The DNA here is from genome assembly GCA_023375785.1 of Penium margaritaceum. Taxonomy (NCBI): domain Eukaryota; kingdom Viridiplantae; phylum Streptophyta; class Zygnematophyceae; order Desmidiales; family Peniaceae; genus Penium; species Penium margaritaceum. The sequence goes on along the minus strand of SZWC01002052.1, from coordinate 100,203 downwards.
TCCCACTTGGTAACAGTGCGCGGCAAATTCCATCTGCAACAACCACTGTAACTCGTCACCGACACTCATAGCTGGCTGTGTTGAGAGCTAGAAACTAGTCTAGAGCGGCTGGTTGGGGCTGCAGCATGGCTGGAGTAGGCATGGCCCCACGCTCGTTGCTTTGCACTGCTGCCCCCTCTAGCTGCTTCAAGACTTGTGAGAGGAAATCTGCGCGCTGAGGAGGACGTCAGAAAGGCTGAAAGAGTTGAGAATGAATGATGAGCAATGAAGAATGAGAGCAACTGAGAGACCCCTCAAAAACTAGGCATAGATCACCTCTGTAGAGCTTGTTACTTAGGTTACCAACCAATCAGGCAATTCCTAATTTCCTAGCAGGCATAGTTTTCTCGGTGAGCCCTGCCAGGCAGTCGACGAACCCAAACCCGGGCGTCATCTGTCTTTGCTAAAAACCTGGACCATACCCAAGTAACCATGCTGGAAACGCAGTCGTGCGGTCAGAATCATCCAGAAAAACAACAACAAGGAGTTATGGCTGCCTAAACCCAGGCAGCGTCTAGTCTAGAATGACCTCGGTCACAACAATGCCTGAATAACCTGAAACTCTTGAGCAGAAATGTCGCTGCAAGTGCAACCATGCAGTCAGATCTGGCACAGGAAGCGTGCAGGCAGCATCTGTGGCGACAGTGACCCCAAGCGTCGTGACTGCTGAGGAGGCCTGCCAATGGAGCTGAGCACATCATGCGTTTGAGAGAAGAGGCTCCAGCGTGCAGACCTCAGCGTGCGTCGGCTCCACCGGACGACACTCCAACAACGTCACGTCTTGCCGTCACTCATCTACATGTCGATGTACTCAAGCGGGGTGGACACAACAGAGCACAATGAGAGATGCGCGAAAACCAAAACTCACCCATGACTCACAGGCATAGTGTATATGGGTGGGCAGCGAGCACATTGATCAAGCACGTAAGAATCCCCTTGGACAGGCAATACGCGGCCAGGGGCAGAGATAGCAACTCAAGCACGTACACCGACCGCACTCACAGCCTTCTTGAACGAGTCGTGCTTCAGTCCCTTCGTCAAGAAGTTAGCCAACTGCCGTGTTGTCTCAACCCACACAATGCTCATGCTACCGTCGTGTGACAACAAACGGACGTAGTGATGCTCAACATTGATGTGCTTTGTGCACGTATGATGCACGTAGTCATTGTTGGCAATGACTATGGCACTCTCATTGTCACAGTGCAATGTGATGGACGTACCAGAGTGACACAACTCGGACAACAAACGATGCAACCACACGCTCTCACACACGCTAGAACCAAGGGCCACATACTGAGCCTCAACAATGCTGCGTGTAATGCAGCCTTGCTTGCCACTGCGCCAGGACACAGTCGTGCCGCCAACGAGAAAGATCCAGCCCGTGTCTCCGACCTTCATGGCCAGTGAAACATCATTTGCAAGATCCTCCTCCACCTGCTCAAGGACAAGGTAACCATTGCCATCATCAATTGCAAACTCATGGCATCCGAGTAAGATTATGTCACCAAGCAAGCTCGAGAGATGAAAATCTCCATGAAATCCTTAAAGACCATGGTTACCATTGTTGACAACCGTATCATCAACTGCTTCCCTCCCAGCTCCTACGCCATCCGCCATGGTCCTCTGAAGGGAAAAAAATGCGGGCGCCACAACCACATGCCCCATGTTTGTTATCATCGTTCCACAGATGAATGGTTGGACCAAAACCATGACAAATCCTTTGTTGAGCAACACAACTAGGTGGAGGAGCACCTTGAATGCTGTTACAAAAGGTCGAGATGTTCAACCTGGCGTTTGACAACAACCAACAACATGAAGGAACAAGCCCCCGGGCTTTTGCTATTTCTACCACTTCTCCATGAAACACCGTTATGTTAGGATTTGTTGAGCGTGTGACTGAGATGAGATATGAGGAATATGGACTTGTAATGTACACAATGTCCTTTGCTCCTCCTCTCTCATCTCATGAATCTCTTTGCAGCTTTGAATCATTGCACATCGCACTCATCCAGCTACCATCTACATACTCGACCACTTGTCACAGCCATTTTTGCCTAATCAATGATCAGATTCTTAACAGCGCACTGCTCTATTTCTACGCACACTGACAGGAGCCATTTCCACACTCAAAGATTGGCCATGGCAAAAGACCTGACACTTTGACATACCACTTCGTCTCATTCTGACCAACACCTTACATCCTCCATTGCATTCTTTCCTCACTGACTACTACATGCAGAGTTGTGCACGTCTCACGACTGCCACTGTCCAAAGCAAAGACCTATCCAACTGTCTACTACACGAAGCATATTGGTTTATGAAAATCCATCGAATTTCCCCTCAGCTATGGACCGCTTTTCTGCGCATAGTCACAAAACTCACGACCTGCATACTTCCAAGCATGGCCTTTGTCTAATAGCTAAATGGTTTTGTATATGCAACTACTCTCCCTCCTATGGAATCATACCACCTCCACAAGAAACTGCACCACTGCCATCCTCTACTTGTGAGAGCCAGATGGAGTAGTTCATGGGACACTGCCTTGGTATGCCCCATCGTCAGTCCCAGGGAAGTATGAGTTGCATGTGCATTAGTCAGGAGAGCACAAACAGTTGGACTAAGTTTTCTCTCCATGATAACCCCCTTGTGGATCCCCACCGTGTTCCTACTCCTGTTTTGGATGATCTTGCCTACTTGACGATTCAGAGGTGCGATTTGCATCTTAGTCTCATGTACAACACCCATTGTTCAGTGCAACGTTATAGCATCTTTTTATGACCTTGATAGCACTTGGATCATCGACTCTGACAATACACATGACGTCTTGTCAATAGGTGTTTAGTATGCTTGGCCTGGTTGGTGATGTCTAATGTGTTCAAAGTAGGTCCGCCTAGATGCTTCCTATTCGTGGTGTTGGTGTTGTCTGTTATCGGGGTCCATCTGGTAATGTCTATACCATGGATGTGCTATATGTGCCTGTCTTTAAGCCCAACCTTCCATCCATACGTGCTCTCGACCGCATGAGCATGGATGTTTAGGTTTGCGCTTGTGTGATATTGCATGCAAAGTTTCATGATAACTTGAAGTACGTCACTTGTATTTCTTATGCGTCCTCACCCTTGCCTTCAGACGGAGCGCATGCCTTTGTTACGAGCAATATGTACCCTCCATTCTAGAGCAGAACAATGTCTATGAGCACTAGGACTACACCATGGTTGATGCGGTATGCACTATGCACATTGATTTAGAATTGTCCGAGGGATTTTTCTTCAAGGCCATGTAGTACATGACCTGGTTTTGGAGCATAGTTCCCCACCACGTACCAGTGTTGGTGCGGACATCATGCAGATCTTAGTTTTGTGCGCATGTAGGATTGTGTCACCAGTATCTAGCCCCCAAAGGATCAATGAGATGTCAAACAAGCTCCTTGTGGTAATCTCCATACCTTTCTCGGGGTGTCTCATGAGTCAAATGCTTGGTAGTTCTGCGACTCTATTCGTCACCACATCATCAAGTCGTGTGACACACCGTTCTTTGAGGAGATTTTATGCATGCGTTCTCCATTTTTCCTGAGACTTTCTCCACTATTTTGTGGTGTAGAACCTACACTACTGCGCGCTGTTACTCCGTGTCTAGAGTCCAGAGTTCCCTGGTTCCACGGTTTTGTTTATGTGTCCATGCATACAAGACACCCCCACTGCACCAAATTCCACATATGAGTTTGTTCTTCTTACTGCTGACCACACATCCGGGTCCACCTCTTTGGTCGCCAACTCCATGAACCAGGCGAATGAGTCCTTTTCTTCGGCCGCTGAATCCGCCACCTAGGCGTCAGAGTCTACCAATGTGGCTACTCACTCTGTTAACCAATCAAGCAGTTTAATGGCTTCTGAGTTGGACACTCCAATGGAGCGATCTGTGGTGTCCTTGCCTCCTCGAGTCCGGCGCGTCCACGTGCCTAGTGTTGGTCTGACATGCTCACGCAATTCTGGTGGTTGTCTTCGTCCCTGTACCCAAGTGCCTCCACCAGACATGCGTCTTGCCATTGCCCAGCCGCCCCCGGCCGCTGCCCTCCATCCCATGTCCCCTTCTTCCACTATGGTAAGTGGGGATCGAAGGAAAAAGGCTTTGGGTCTGATTACCCTTGCTTTCATTACAACATACCTTCATCCTTGATTTCTCATGAGTATCAATGTGTTGTCTCTATCGCGTTGTCTCATGCTCCATTAGTCCTTGATACCGCTGATCTGTTGACAGTCGGGTCGTCTTTGTAGGCAGCCAATAGTCCGTGACGCCAGGGCCGCACCTGACGCTGCACAGTAGGATGCTAGTTTTCAGGAGGAACTGACTTCCATCTATGAGCATGCTGTTTACGAGCTGGTATTCTTGCCCCAAGGCCACAAAGCCATTTGAGCCAAGTGGGTTTTCTGTTGCAAGAGGAAGCCAGATGACACACTGGGTAAGCGCAATACTTGGCTTACAGCCAAGTGCATTGCACAGGTACTAGGAGTGGACTTGGACTAAGTCATTGCGCCAGTTGGTCATTTCACCACCAGTCGTACGCCCTTTAGCATGGTCACATAGCATGGCTCAGAGCTCCACCAAATGGATGTGCACAATACCTTCTTGCATGGCATTCTTGATGGCAAGGAGCTTTACATGGTCCCTGCCTTTGAAGGTGGTACACTACCGTAGTGTATCTTTAACTTCGTACATCCAAAATGGCCGGTGCACATTTTTTCTTTGTCATCGAGGCCGGCTCAAATCCGGTTGTCATGTTTTAGGTGAGTAGTCAATGACTTGCACAGGACTGGACTCTGACATGAGAAGCCCGTTGTGACCTTATTTTTGTACCAGGATAATTGCCGACAAGGAACGTGTTCGTGGACGACCTTGCAAGGCACAACCTTCAAATTGCACTTGACGTCATGCTTGTGCCATCAAACAAAGAGCCTTGTTGTGCTGGATGCGCAACACAATGTGTTCATAGACTTTCTAACTGCTTTGCTTCCCCATCGTTCTGTCTTTGACAAGCTCACCGCAATGTCTCGTTTGACTTCATTCTTCAGCAAGATCAGTACCGAGGAGCATCGCCGCCATGTTGAGAAGTAGTTGTCTGGGTCCGAGCCATAGGCAGTCCCTAAGCGCGATCCTGGGTGTCCACGGAAGACCAAGCTGGTTCTTCCAGAATTTGTTACTCCAAAAACTTCAATCCTCCACAGTTCCAATGCTGACAAGCACCACAGCGCGGAGGGAGATACTCCGTCCAACATGACACCTGTCAATGAACGGCTACCTAAACGGCGTGCACACATTGTCCTTTCTGATGATAAAGATGACGGCAACATTGTTGACATTGCCAATGACGAAGATGTTGACCCCGGAAAGAACGATGTTGTTGACATAAACGACGATTCCGGGGACGCGATTGCTGCTGATGCCGACAATGACAAAGCCATTGTCGACGGTGTGGACAAGGTTCCTAGTGCAGTAGAGCATGATGATGTCCATGTCCTTGTTCATGTTTCCATATCTGCCAAGGAGATGATGCGACGTCGGGCAGAAGACAAAGTAGTTTTTGATGCTCTAATGACAGCTAATGCCACCGATGATCCTACTATGGTGTACACCGACAACATTACAGACGTCCTCACCCTCCCTCCCCCTGTCAAACCGTAGTAGGAAACATCACCATCTGCATCACCTTCTAGGAAGATAGGTGTCTACATGGACTGGTTTGGACTTGGGCATGTGCCCATAATCCATCCAGCCGTTCTCAAGCATGCCGGCAGCATCACCAAAGCTGTGGCATGGCTTTGCATATCATACCGCACGCCAGAAGGACCCTCCATTTACAAAGAACTTTCCTACTCGACAGTGGAGTGGTTGTGCGAACTGAGATCAATCACCCTCCATCCAACCTAAGCAGCAGCAAGTGCAACAATACCAGATAAGCTCATCGTGGAGTCTGCTGTGACAAGCCCGCGTGTGCAAGGGGCTCGAGGACGGCGCTCCTTCTTCCATGAAAATTTTACGCTCAAGCATGATATCACCCATGCCTTGGAGCTCAGGCGTGAGCACGGGATGTCTCTATGCAACATCGTCATCTACGAGAAAGTAGCATCAACATTCCACTCCTCAAGACACAAGAAGAGATGTTTAGTCACTCATGGTGCAGAAAGTTTGTCACGGCTGAGCTAAATTGGACATGGCGGTGTGGTACCTCGGCATCGCAGAAGCTACCCGAGGATTGGCAAGACAGCGCCAACTCCATGTTTCAACTGGCATCTTTCCACATTGCACTATTCAAATCAGAATTTTTTTTGTGGTCAACACTGACCGGAAGGGCGTGCACCTTGTACCAAGCCCGCATTACACCTACGCACCAAAGGATTCCACAGAGGTGAAAGTCTGCGGGCAAGAAGAAAAGCGACAAGTCACAGTTGACATGTTGCCCTGCGAGGTCATCTGGAGCGGCAAGACGAAAGCATGCCACCCTTAGTATGACAACACCGACAAGGCCATCCGGAACTGCAAGTGGCATTTCCCCAATATGTCCAACAATTGGGCATTGGTGGAGACCACAAAACAGTGGTTTTCCATGGTTTTGGAGCCCTACTTTGTCAGCCTCTGCGGCGACTATGATGAGAATCCCGCGACATCCCGGCTATTACTTGTTTTGGATGCGTGGCGGCCCCAAGCGAGTGACAATTTCAACATGTGGATCTGCAAACACAATCCACGGGTGCAGCTTCTCTACATCCTCGCGGGGTGCACAAGCAAGTTGCAACCCACGGAAGCTGGCTTGCAAAAGCCATTCAGGTTCGCCATTAGCAAGGGGTACTCCAGCTGGCTGGGAAAGAAGTTGTCCGAGTCCTCCCCGGTGGATCTCGGCATGCGGCATATGAAGGAAGCGCCAGTGGACTGGATGCTCATCGCATTGGCACACCTCCACACCCAAAAGGAGGTGGTAGGCGCAACATGGCCTGAAGCATGCTCGGATTGCTGCTTTGATGCTGACTTCCAACATGCTGCAACAACAGACTACCTAGCATTCCTCTCAGAGCCAGAGATGAAAGGATAGGAACCATAGGACACAGTTATGCAGATTCCTAGGAAGCTTCTTTTGTAGCTACGTCATGTCTTGCATCATGTGAAAAAACATGTCTTTTCCAGGCCCCCCCCCCCCCCCC